>DWNE01008028.1:0-11814 GCA_018249875.1 Cecropterus toxeus | reverse complement strand
ACGGGGGCACTTACAAATTGTCATTTACAGTATTTTTTCTTACACTACCACCGGATCGGAAAATGACCAATGGTCACCGTATTACTACTATAACTCTCCTTCATTAATGAGAGTTACCAAAATATTGCATAATTAAATTTTACGTTCCGTACACTTCAAAGGGTTTTCAGACACGATGCATATCGAGCGAGCGTCATATCGGATATCAAAAATATCTACAAAGATATTTGCCACCGACAGTTAGTACAAAACTAGGCACGGGTTGATCTGTCGTCCCTTACTAAACAGTTTTCCATTCTTATGCAATTACACCCCAATTTTCTATATCTTAGACTGATTTTCTTTTCGCTCTATTTTGATGTAAATTATGTTGATGACTATAATAATGTTGATGTGCTAAATATAGCTACAACTACAAACGAAGCTTAATAGCCGAAGGCAAAGGTAAATTTTACTACATCATATGATACGCTAGATAATGAAAACCGTTATAAGACAACTAAAGAAAGAAAATGTAATAAATAAAGTCAAAAATAAACTCTTTTTAATGTTAACTTTTACGTCTATATTTGAGTCTAAATTCACGATAAGACGAAGAGATAGAGATAAGAGAAATGAAACCGATAGTCAATCGCTAAGAAAACAATTCGGCACAAAAAACGAAACGCGTTACCAATATCGATATAAGAAAACAGTTTTCCAAACATTATCGACTACATAACCGTTATCAAATAACTGATAACGTCCAAGTCTACTGAAAACACGAGCCGAACTAAACACAACAAACGGTGTTAGATATTTGTAAACATTCAGTAATAAAACGATTGCAGTGAGGATCGAATCGGATATTTACATTGTAACAGATGGATGACGTTAGGACTGCATCATTTCCATTGTTTAATGTTTGGAAAGGGACAGCTAATTAGAAAGATCTCCTTAAACAACAATACATGAATCTGGCCTTAAGATCTGTAAGATTAAGTCTTAATGTTGTAAATTTATGAGCAATGAAGATTCGAGGATTGCAGGATTTTCGATCAAGACTTCCCTTAAAATCAATGACAAAGATGTTTTCACATTCTGGAGTAAATACTTTTAAAAACTTACGAGTGATAGTACCAAAGCCGCTAAGACTTATTTACATATAAGGCAGCAATAGACGGTGGTAAATCTAGATTCAAATCCCGAAGAGTTCTACCAATTATAGTATAATAATGACTATTAGGTAAGAATTTAATTAATGAATCGAAAAAAAAAAGATTTAGGTAATAGTCATCAAGCCACCAAGGTAATAAACATTCGTGATGATGGCCGAAATGGGAGTTGATGTTACACAAGAAGACGCAACTATTCATTACCTGGATTTTATCTTTTAGTCTTTTACTATGAAATCCACGGGAAGAGGAGCAGTGGTGCTATTCAACACTTGACACTACATGGCACATGAATGAATTTATGAATCATATTCATATAATCAAAACAGGAAAATGTTCACTTGTAAAATGCATATCATGCATTTGTGTCCGCAAAATTCCAAAAAAATCGATGTACTGACTTGGTTCCTTAACGCAACTTTACATTTCTATAGTTATAAATGTTGTAATATATTTCTTTTTCCAATGTTCCCACGGGAAGCGTGAGAATTTAGCTAATCTTTGCTCTTATTACCATAAAGATAAGATTGTTTTAAGCGCTAATCTCAGCAAGTACCAGTTATTGTTGAAAAAATCCTTTTGGGTTTTATCGGTCAGTTACAAAGGTTGGTTAATTAAAGGAATTACTAAAGAATATAAGTCAGATGAGAATTCGTCCGTCAAATGAGAATGTCAAAGGGAGTCCGAATGAGATCACTGATATCCTAATAGTTAAAACTCGGCCTCTGAGGCTCCGATGGCTCCGAGGTCCGACTCACGTGTATCCACCGCAGATTTTTCTAAAATTATGTGCGTAATGCACATAATATAATAAATTAATAATCACTGCTTTAATGTCAATAAACATCGTGTGGAAACCTACACATTTCGGAGGTCTGAGCATCAGCAAGCATCAGCAAGAAGCTAAATTCCTGTTTATCTGGGATCACGTGCCTAGCAGTAAGACAACAATTGGTTTACGAAAAAAACGACACAAATCGGGAAGCATGACTAGTTTTTGCTTACATAGAAAACGCCACTGTTTTAACAAACGCAAAACAATCATGTCACGAAAAACGAACATCTCTTAAATCATCCAACAACGTTTGTGTAGTGTGTTTACCTCGGCCGCGGATGACGCTAGCGCCTGCATCACCGCCATTGTCCACCGAGATTCGGATGCGGGGAATAAATGACCGGCGATGACTTCATCCGAATCGAGGATATGTTATTGAGACGCCATTTTGTTACTTATCAAGAGACACGTCTCCAACTCAAGGATTTTTTAAAATATGCAAGTAACAAACAGGACTGCAGTGTACTTGATGGTAAGTGGCCTCAGCTGCTTAGCTTTGCTCAGCCCTTTAAAGTCAACTGCTGGACAGGCCTCTCTTATCTGCGCCCCTCCGACCGGTCCTGCGCCATCTGAATCCAACCGTCCATGAATATCTGTAATTATCCCCAGGTAAGGCTAAACTCATTGTTAGTTAGTGGTGCGTTACTATCCCTGTTGACTAAGTTGGGACGCCTTGGATAAGTTTATCCCTCACCACACTCTTGATACCAGAAAACAGCAGCGCATGGAACAGTGCTCTTATTAGGCAGAAACGGGTGTGCTTCCAGAGTCGAAACACTAAGAGTTTCACCTTTTATCGCCAATGTCATAGGTGCTATGGGAAGAGGAAAAGACGAACACACAAGCGACCAGAGCGAAAACAATAATCAAAATTAATAATCAAATTAGGAACTTTTATAAATTACAGAATTTTAAAAAATAACGATCATTTTTAGGGTGATAGAACTCCTTGTGATTCGAAATCGAATGCGAGTGCGAAGTGCGAAGGCGGCTGTCGGCAGCACCGCCGCCAAACCTTTTGTTGAGTTCATTTTAAGTTCATTTTATACACGTAATATTTCATAGAATCCGAGTCATATCCAGCCAACTTCAAGGCGCTACAACAAACAAGAGTTTATCTTGAATTCAATGTCAAAGTAAGGAAACCCCGCGTGCGGCTTGAATTCAATTTACGATCGGGGTAATGAGATTCAGACGAAGTCTAGTGCATTGTCATGAATTCCTACGATTACAGGACAGGTCAAGACGATTATACTAATTAATTAACTTCGAAAGACATTATTTTTGCATATAAAAAAATATCATTTCTGCGCGTCTGTAATTTGCATAAAAATAGGAAACCTGAGAATCACAGGAGTTACTAGTAAAGATTTTTTGTTTGTTTATAATTGCGTCAAATTAAAAACGACTGAATTTAAGTTTTTCAAAGAAGTTATAGTCCAAATCTCAAAGTTATATTTAGTTTTTATTAACCGACTTCCTAGAGGAACGCGGTATTTTTATTTTATTTTATTTTACAATTTTTCACTTATAACGTTAAAGATAAAAATAAAAATTCGCCACACATCTAAATTAATGACATCGGACGGTGTAACAAAAAGGAAATCAAAAAGGATAACAAATAAAAAGGTGTGGAAATATAAAACATATTTATTTATTATTACCTATTCATCATGTTTTTTTATGTATGTTCGGGCATAACTCCGCGATGCCGCTACCGACTGTCACGATTCGAACGGCATTGTATGCGGCTAGTTTCACAGGGGCTCCCAATTTACGGCATTAAAAAAAATCTGCAGTTATCCCGGAAAATTGTAAAAACACAATTTATGACAATCACAAATAACTCAGGTGTTTCTAAACCGATGTTTTTTATCATCATCATCATCATCATCTATCGATATTATCTATAAAAAGTAATAAGAAATAATGTTATGTTATTTCTTTTTATCTCGTGTGACATATAATTGTATTTTATAATTTATAACCGGGAATTGGTTAATAAATTCGTACAAAGCGTATACCATTAATCTAATGTTGCAAACTTGAATACAAAACCAGACCGCGGCTGGTTGCCGGTCCACTCCGAACGGTGACATCACCGTCATTTACCAAAGTCACATTTGGTATTACTTCACTGCTTATTTTTATACCATATTTTGTTCAAAAATGCTTATAATTACCGTTATCCATAGATCATTAGTTAGAGACGAGTTTTTTATGTTATAGATAATAAATATGCTCCGCGTGTCTGAGTATCACATCTATTTTCAAAAAATGAGAATAAGTAACATTGGACCTTTCGTAATTACTTCCATTTTGTGTTTTGTGTTATAAAATTAACACCACACACACAAACAACTTCTTTTGTAGTCCTACCTCAGATTAGCCGCAGATAACCCCAGATCCCAATTTCAAGGCCTCAAAATAACGCCTCCCTCAGAACACAGCACTCAAAATTTCGGCAAATTGTCTAATTTTCACTCGACTGCGTCCAAATGGTAGTAGAAGGATAATGTTCATCGAGCATATGTATGTATGTTTGTATGTATGCCCATTTCTGCGGCACGCGCTACAGCCCAAACGGCTGAACGGATTGTGGCATATCGTGAGAATCGTCTCAGTTTGAAAAGTGACATAGGCTATGTAAAAATGGCGCCTGGAAATAGAGGAAAAAGGTGCCGGGAGCGACGATATTTTTACTATTGAGACAATATGGGCATCAAATGAAAGCCAGTAAATAGATCAATCAAAAATAAATATTATAATGTTTTTGTCTGACTATTTTGAGAAAAACCCAAAACGATTTCTTGCTAGAATAGGACAAACAAATGTTACGGCCCTTTAAAGATCGCTGCCGCGCGCTTAAGAAACTTCCCAACATGCGAACACAATTTTGTTATTTCTGCAATATATAAATTCCGCATTAGGTCCCTTTTATTCTCACTATCACTATGCGATATCACACCAGATGATAGTGAATCACAAAGACATAAGTCAATTAAAACGACCCCATTCATGTGTTATATTCTCAATGGTGTTATTAATCTTGTGTGCGTGTGGGTGACATGGTACAGGTGCCGGACATTTACATGACTGATGGACACACAGACGTGTTATAAATATAATAAATATATATTTTGTCAACCAATTTACATCTATACTAATAGCATTATTACAAAGCTGAAGAGTTTGTTTGTTTATTTGAACGCGCTAATCCCAGAAAGTACTATTCGAATTGAAAAAATGTTTTGATGTAGAATTGTCAATTTATTGACGAAGGCTAAAGACTATATGACATCACGCTATGTTCGTTTTTTTCTGTAGTAACGGATGAAACCGCGGGCCACAACTAGTATATAATAAGAGAGAAAGTTTTCCGTGTCTGTACATCGCACATATTTAAAAGAAAAAAAACTCTGAAACAGAAAAAGTAATTAGATAAATTTAAAAAAAAACTTATATTTGTGTATGTTTTTGAAATCGCATCAAACCATAAAGTACTGAATTTGATTTAAGGAATAATAAATTATTAAAATCATCATTAAATTCTATTACAAACAGACAGAATTCCAAAAAATAACCTTTTGTTATACGTTTTATGGTCAGCAAACTACTAGAGCAAACATTTCAAATTGTTGAAGGTATTGAATTTCCTTTAAATGTACGTCAAGTCAAGTGTCATGTCATATTTTTAAACGCGAGTGAAACCGCAGAGCACAGCTTGTTTAGTATTTCGTAGTAGAAGACATTGAAAACAACCTTGTCGAATAAAAATGTTTACTACTTATTTTTATAGCTTGTAAGAATGGTAGAGTGATGAATGCTACGCGCAGGGTGCCGGTTTCGATCCCCGGCCAAGTATGCATCATATACCTTTAATGTAAGTTTGTGCCGGTTTTTATGTGTTTATGTACGTATGTATGTTAATGTTAATAATAACAATATGTATAAGGAGTTATATTCATGTGTACCCATAAAATATAGTAATAACCAGAAAACTCTTAGTGCAGGGCTCTTAGGCTAGAAAATGTCATTTTCTTCTGAATACCGCAAAAAATAAATTTGTCTATTAGCGGGTGTCTGGTAGGTGTCATGGACACATAAATTCATGAGCAGCGCTTATTAAGCACCCAGACGTTAAACACACATATACTAACACCGAACCTAGAATCTTGCACATATCAGAACAACAATCGCTGCACCACGTCATTCATCTAAATTTAAGACATATATGTTAATGTCTTAAACTTCCCTTTCATTCATATGTCATCCCATGACCCAAATCCAAAGCATGGGCTACATTTAACTGGAATCATGTCGATCCCTGGAAACCAACGATATCCGATTGGCGAGATCAAAAGGAACAGTACGAAAACAATTGTTCTGGGAACCGGTCAGCGGTTATTTTTAAACCTTGGTTTTATTAGGGCACTGAGGTACACATGATAAGTTTTACTTTTGTTACCTACTTTAAATCGAAATGTAAATAAAAAAATATAAATGATCATCGGAATGAATATTAAAAAAATGTGTGCAATTCACATTCGGCAGAAATGGAACTTAATAAAAAGAGAAATTAAAATATTTCGTTATTTGTTAGTTTAACTTTAGCACTTATATAATTTACGAACCAAAATGTTTAGCGTGTTTCAGAACATGGTACAGCGCCACTTATCGCCGATAAATGTTTTCGTAACGCATTTTCGTTTCATCGACCTTCAAATCACGATTCTTAAGAAGTTTCACTTCCAAGAAAATTTAAAGTTGTTGTTGAAATCTTTAACCCTCTCAACAACTCACCTCACTACAACCCTCTGTGGTTGGAATCCGAAGTTGCAACCGCCTATTACTGCATAGTGCCAGGTGGTAGAACCAATGTAGTTCGACCGGGGAAGTACCACCGCCACACCTATTTTAAACGTGAAGCAGTTCTTGCATGAGGTGGAAAGGTGTGGATGCCGGCTCACTTTTATATGAGGCGATCATCTCGGTCCTCGGGAGTAGCAACGCATCTGTGATAGACTTCATATAGAACCCCTGTTCTATATGAAGTTAGACAGAAATAGGTGTGGCGGTGATACCTCTCCGGTCGAACTACATTCGTTCTACTATCTACCAAATATTTGATTGATTACAAATGTCAATTGGCAGTGACCACTTATCTTCAAAAGACAGCATGTTCTTTTTTATTCTCCAATGTCTCTAATCACAAAAAATGAGCAGAGTCGAAGATCACAATCCCAGTTTTTCAGTATACGAAACCATGTACCAACGAGCCATTACAGTATGTATACCTTTCCTCCCACCAACAATAACTTCCAGGACTCATAGTCATTAATCACCCAATTCAAGGAACTCGAACCGATTGTTCCAGGAAGGTAATTATTTTAAACGTTCAATTGTATTGAGCACAATCGATGTACGAAAGAGCATAAAAGCGGTAATAAACCCAGAAGAACTTCGACGTAAGTAGTAGTATTCTGGGGCTCAAGTCCGACGACACTCTGATTTTAGTCCGAAGGAATCACGAGATGGGTAATGTCTTCGAGTTTATGTACATATGTAAACATTTATGTATGAAAACATGCAATCTTGTTTTTTTTTCATTCAATGATACGGAAGTAGAAAAGGCGCATGCTTTCCACCTGGTAAGTGGCAACTGCCGCTCATGGATGCCCGTGTTCAAATCCAGATTAAAGCTGAGTCTTAAAAAAAAAAACAAACAAACAAAGCGTAATGTTATATAGCCTTTCCCGATAAATGGATTATTTAACACAAAAATATTTGTTTAATTCGAATCGGTAGTTCCTGAGATTAACGCATTCAACCAAACAAACGAACTCTTCAGCTTTATAATATTAGTATAGATCTATATACCAAAAAACCGTTCATAAATATTTTGATATTAACAATATATAAATTCAACCTATTTTGGGCGCTGTGCCTAATCATTAAATTTCAGTACGTTTTCCCCATTACAAACGCCATGAAAACTATGTTTTGATAGAAACCGCCTATTTGGGGCGTTCTCACGTGCCAGTTGCGTATATACTGGACGGATGTCGAATAAATCTTTCGGTGACCGGGATTCCTATCTGGTACCCTAATCTATATTCTGCATTAACATTATAAATTGTATGTTGCTGTCTGTGCTTTGAAAATAAGTGAATAGAGAATAGATAGTAATGATTGTGTCTAACTGTAATGTACAGTACAAATTTGTGAGATTATTTATAGCTAGTTTTGCCTAATGGTTACACTTGATAGTCACAGAAACACACACAAAATAGTCCAGTAAAAATATTATAATGTTTATATTTTAAGAATGGTCTATTTACTACCTCATATTTGATACCCATATTACCGCGATAATAAAAAAACGTCCCTTTTCCACACTTTCCCCCCTATGCGCTATTGTAGGCGCCATTTATTTTTAAATTAAATAGCTTATATCACTCTGGAAACTGTGACGATTCTAATGATATGTCACACGTCACAATCCGTCAAGCCGTTTAGGCTGTAGCGCGCGAAAGAAATGTACATACATACAAACAATCATACATACATACGCTCGAAAAACCTTACCCTACATCTGACGCAGTCGGTTAAATAGAGCGGAAACCAGTTACCCAGAGACTAGGCTCCCAGTTTAGACGGGAGATTGTTTTGGGCGCGTGTCGTATAAATCTCCATCTTACCGGGATAGACGTGTTATTCTTAAGGCGTATACTTATAAAACAGACCAACAAACTGTTAATGGTGTTGTATGCGTAAACACGTCTACGTAGTGATGTGCGTCATTATATAACAAACAAGATGTGAACTCTTAAAAACGGATTACTTCTCCTTAACAACATGGATATTATTCAAAACGTATCCAAGTACAAAACTTATATGTTTATATCAATTTTGTTCTCTTTACATTTATATATTTAATTTATATGTGTTTATTTCAATAATGGTAGTCATATTTTACTATACAATATTGTAAATATGTACCTATTATATTTTTACTGCTGTTTTAAAATACTATATTTTAGCCGAAGATATGTTGATAAGTCTAGTTGCACAATAAGACCAGGATTTTATAGAGTTTTAGGAATTCAAATCTTCCCGACAACTCTATGTAATTTCACTAACGATCTTGCATATCGCGTGACATACAAAAATATAAATAAAATTCTCATCTTCCTCATCAAGTGCCCAAATACAAAAAATCATGAGCTTATCTTTGACAAGGACCAACTTCCAAGCCTTGTTTCAATCATTTTTCGCCATAAAAAGTAACCTATGTCATTTCCCAAAATTAACTCTATCTCTGTACTAAATTTCATCAAAATCAGTTCAGTGGTATAGACGTGAAAGCGTAACACAGACAGAATTACTTTTGCTTTTACATTATAGTTTGTGAAAATTATGTATTAAGGTACATGTACATATATGTGTAGGTGCATCGTTACAATACAAAACGTAATGAAAACACTACCGAGCAAACCCACTTGGACACAGGCCAACCACAATACGTACGGACGGACGAACGACTGATTATTATATTTCAATGATTCAGTATGCGCGTAAAATAATTTACGCTGAACATTTTATCGGTTTGAATTATTCGCTACTCAATAATGAATGTGGGTGTACTTCTAGAAACATATATTCTTTTTTATACATAATGGGTGAATGCCAAGAAAGAGCTTTTGAAAATACATTTTCTAAGAGGGCGAATTAGGAGATAAAATCATGTTTTCCATAGTTTTATAGAAAACTAGATGAAATACCCATGCTTCGCTACGTAACAAAACAAAAGCTTTTAAGGTACATGAAAAGTGATAAGGACTTTCCGAATAGAGACTAAATGTTAACATCGTATATGACATAAAAAGTTTTCTATTTTAGTGTTCTCTTTTGATTTAAAATGAAAATATGAAAATCTAAAACCACATAAAAGAATGTAAAACTCTAAGTACGTATAAAAATGAACTTAGAAAATATCTTCACCCTAGGTTATTGTAATAAAACATATCGTTAAAACAGCCCAGAGGCAATAGTATACAATTATAAATCTTGTATCTCATTATAAGTGACACTGTATGTTTTTTATGAGAAACAAATTTCTTTAAACCTAAAACCAAAGGGTACCTATATGACGTCACTCAAATAGACACCATCTTTACATAGAGCAAAATATCGAAATCAAAATAACCTATAGACTAACCAGTTAAACAAGCTACATACAAACAAACGTTCATGCAAATCGAACCCTGCTGGTTCTTACGCGATTGACTAACACACAGACTCATTTTTATATATTTTGGATAACATCAGCGTCCCAAACTCACGTATTAAACTCTACAACGAAACCAAAACGTTCGACACAAAACGAAACAAAGTTTAGGCGACAGGTGGTATAACGTTCCGTGCGGCAGATGGACAGCACGCCGCGTGTGCCGACGGGCCCGACAGATGTTCCGAACATCCGACTGTGATACCCGCTCAGTACCTGAATATACGACGTTGGGTGCACGAGATGAAATCTCGCGCACCTTGCGGATGACTTTACGATAAAATTTATTTAAATGTAGCAGCAGTGCCGTGCGGTTTTACCCGCGTTTGAAGATATGTAGCATATCTTTAAATTGTAATGGTTTTTGATAGAGTAGATTAATTTGAATGAAGGATACGGATATACAAGTGACATCACACAGAGGAGCAGACAAAGATTGAAAAAAAAAATGTTTTTTTTTATCAATTATTTTGAGTCCTCCACCATATTTTTTTATTAAAAATATGCGATTTTATTAAAAATATTAAAAATATGCGATGTTCAGACACGCGGAACTTTTAATGTGTTGGTGTCTTTCTATCTCAGAATTTTTGTTGTAGGGAATTTCACTTGCCAAACATAATAATTTTCCTAGAATTGACTAAGTTGATAATGATACACATACATCGAACTTAGGACCCTCTGCATTCTACTATAGTGACCACCGCGTTACGTAGGTCGTCATATACGTATAATTTATAAATATTATCCGCCTGATTTCCTTGGTTAGGCATTTATGCGTAAGAATGACATGCACCTTTTAAGTTAAAATACCAGCCAGCATTTACGATAGCGTTCGGAAAAGTGTTACTAATCAGTGCCCACAAAACAAGGAATGTCCCATTTAAAATATCGATAAAGTCAAGTTCCCCTATGTACATCGGTAATCAACTTATTAATTCTGGCCCGAGGTAACTTTTAGGATAAAGCGAGAGCGATTCAAGTTGGAGGAAAAAAGAGAATAATCTAAATAATCTTTGCCACTTGTGTCGTTGTAATTTGACGAGCAAAAAAAAAGAGATCGCCAAATCTAAACATGTAGAAAGTCCCCAAATAAAGTTTTCGAAGAATTTGATGACGTAGAAAAGGTCCGATCACGAGGAAGCTGAATTTTGACTGACGACCCGCGTGGCGGAGCGGTCACCATACCGGTCTGACACGCAGTGCGTTCCGGGTTCGATCTTTGACCAGACAGACATCTGAATGATGAGTTTAGATTATTTTTTGTGTATTCGTCTTTGTGTGTCCATGGTACCCACGACACTGGAGAAAATCCTAGTGTGGGGCTATGAGTGTACAAAGTGCTAGGAAGGTGAGAGTGTTTTAAAGTTTAGGGTGAGGTTTTCTAGTATCTCCATTGTACCGAATGCGGATGGACTTTAGTATCCATTATTCCTCCTGTACATTCGCCAATAAATATGTTTTTATTAAAAGCTTTTATTTAACTTGCAATGTTTGTATGTATGTTTGGGTCAAATCTTGCAAGCTGAATTTAA
>DWNE01008027.1:0-11814 GCA_018249875.1 Cecropterus toxeus | reverse complement strand
GTCCATGGCACCCACGACACAGGAGAAAATCCTAGTGTGGGGCTATGAGTGTAGAAGGCGTGTAGAAGGCGTGCTTTATTATAAAAAGATTTTTATAGATTAAACTATTGCTTTTGAGTGAACTATATATTCCGTATAGTAAATATATTACCTATTTCAAAATAATTAGCAAATTCTACTCTACATATGAATAATTAATTATTTTACTCTTGAAATTAATGCTGAAAATGGCTGACCCGATTTGGATGGAATATTATCGGAAAGATATAGATTGTAACGTCGATAATGTGTATCATCGTCAAGTATTTAAAAAAATCATAGACATCTCCCTAAGGGCATAGATTTGTGCCTTTTTTTTGTTTCGGGGGAAAATCTACAAAAGATACCCCAACTTTTTCGGGAAAAAATAAAGTTATGTGAGATTTTTACTCACTAAACCCCATCGGTGGCCTCAAGTTGCATAAAGAAAAAAACCTGGGAACTCAGATGGAACTCACCGGTTCCTTGCCTGGTGCCCGTCAGGACCCTCTCACTTTTTCTTCTCAGAACAAGTAGGCCCCATATTTTTACAGCTTAATGGTCTTGACAATTAAGCTTAATAGTCACGACAATAGATTCTGTTTTCAGAACTATTTATTTTATTATTCATTTCCATTGTTAAACCCATACATGACGATATCGAGGCGATATATTCAGATATGTGCCTATATGATATTATCGCGGAATTGAAACATTTTAATATGTTACGGGTGCTCACGATATGCGGTTTTTAAATTTTATTTGGCCGATATTCGACCCAGATACTAATTTTACAGGATTGTGGTCACGGCGAAATATCGGCAAAAAGAAATTCAAAAACCGCACATCGTGAGTACCCTTAACATATTAAAAATAGATATCTGCCTACCGATGATATTAGTCTTTATGTCTATCACTTCCTCATTAACATACGTAGCGAAACAGAGTTGGCGCTCCACTGGCGGCTCAGTTAGACGTGCACAATTTGCAGTAATGACAGGCCGCGACTCTACTCTCTGGATGCCGCATAATGATCCCATTCTCGATAGATCCAATAGTCTATGTAGACATCCGAATTGCAGTAGTCAAATGATATATTTGACTACTGTAATTCGTATTTATATATTTATAGTATGCATGTCAGATGCAATAAGCACATTAAAAAATAGAAATATTTTAAATAAAATTTTATTCCATATAAATAAGGTAGAGGAGGTACCACGAAACCTGTTTCTCACTTTAAGTCGAAAATTGTATGCTAATACTGTAATATTATGACGAGAAAATTCGAATATATAAAATTAAGTTTTATCTTGAAATATAAATCCCTATGTAAACTGTTACCTACTGCTACCAAATGTGGAGGAGTAACTGAGCTCAATCACAAACTAATTAAAAGTCTCAAAATTAGTGACTTAGTATGAGTATTTAGTTTGAGGGGTGTAAGACTATCTGCCTAATATGAGGATATTAGGCAGATAGTCTTACACCCCTCAAACTAAATACACCCCTGATTTAAGACAGGTAAATTACGGTGCTGATGCCAACGTAGTCAAATGTTAAAGAGTCCAAGTTAGTCATATTAGAACTACCTACAATTGAAGAATGACTTTTTTACAACTGTAACAAAGGAGTACCCATTCCGTCCAATGGTAAGAGGCCACAGCCATCCATGGATATCTGTAATTAATCCTAGATTATAGTCTTACCAAAGAGGTTAGCCTATGTTTTGCAATGATAGCAGCGCAGTACTAAGTTGGAGCTCTTCTTATAAGTATTCCTCTTTTACTTTACCCTTCAAATTATAACACATCAACGCCTAACACTGCCATGGACGCTAAAGTTGAAGCCCAAACAGTTCGATCACCATCATTTATTACCTACCTTATCATGTACCAACTTGAGATTTTTATAAAAAGTGTTGACAAATAATTTTTGTTTACCTTTCCCGTAACTATTAGGAAATTGGCGCACATAGGATTGGTACGGGATATCTACTAGTACTTATATCTAGCAAACTACTGCCGTTACTTGCAAGTACATACTTACCACGCATTTGCGCTCACAAATCTCGATTAGCATATTAGAACAGTGAAATGATACATCGGCGCTTTTACCGGCAGCTAGCTTAACGACTGCTATGGCCTTTTCGCTCCATTTACTGTAATAAAAGGATGCGGTAATTTTATTCGTCGGTTCTGAATAATGAGATGGGTTATTGAACCTAACATTCGATGATATCCCGTTAGATGTTATACATGCTTGTGTAGGTACTTGATTGTTTACAAGTGATTTAGCAGAACTATTTGCATTTTTTCGGAATCACCAATGTCCCATCTGTTTCTGCCGAATAACAGCAGTGTTAAAAGTGTTTTAGTCTGTTAATGTGTAAAGGCATAGGTAGGTAGGTACATACTTATTCAAGGCGTTTCAACTTAGTCTTCGTGGGTAGCAATGCATCTGCATGGATTGTAAACTAATGTGGGATTGATTACAGATGTCCATAGATGGCAGTACATCTTACCATCAGTTGGACTGCATGCTTGTTTAGTATATCGATATTCTAAAGAATGTTTTATGAGACAGGAAAAGGCAGTGTTGCTTCCGGAGTCAATCCACGAAGGGTTCTAACACAGAAATAGGTACGTGCCGGTAGTGCCAAGTATTCAAATACAACGTAGTCGCTTTTAGCATTATTGATGTTCAGTTAGACGCTCCATTTGCTGTAATGACAGGCCGCGGCATCTGCGCTCGGTGATGCATAATGAGACGATCTAACTGACGTGCTCGAAAGGTCACAAATGTATCTAAGTATCGACTTCCATGCATATATAATGAAGATGTATATAAAAATAAATACAGCTAAGTTGGTAAAACTTTGTGTGGTTTGACTTCGGAAGCACCACCGCGACATTGGATATTTCTGCCTAATAACAGTAGGTGCTCCAATGCTCCCCTGTAGCCGGGGAGTAGAATACGGCTACGGTGTCCCCTGCCTGTCGTAAGAGGCGACTAGAAGGGGGCTTCTGGGGTTGCGGGCAGCTTCAGTGGGAGCTCGAACCGCCCAGCCAGCAACCCTGAATATGACGGCGGCATGTATGGCTGCATGTCGTCACAGACAATGGAAGGTGTAGGGGGACAGTCACACGTCCTCCAAGAGATAAGCCCGTAAGGGGCGCCGCGCTAGACGGCACCGGTGCGTTCCAATGGAAATCCTGGAGTCCCCTGCAAGCGCTGAAGAAAGCCATCGAGGGGGTTTTAGTGGGTAAAAATCCCACATAACCCGGAGTCTCTCCCAAGGCTTCAGTGTAACTTTTGAAGGTTTCCCCCCCCCCGTCACCAAAAAAAAAAGGTGCTCCAATGCGCCAATTGGGCATTTCTGCTTAATAAAACTATTGAGTATTCTGGTCTAGGAAGTAAAGTAAAGTAAACATACTTATCTAAGGTATACCAACTTAGCATTCAGGAATAGCAACACAGCTGTGACCAACCTCATGTAGGACTAGGAATTTATCTGGCGTTGGTTAGAGATGTCCATAGGTGGCAGTGGCCACTTACCATCAGGTGGACTGCTAGTTAATTTAGTATTTCTAATAATAAAATAAAATAAAACCAAAATTGGTGAGTAAAAAAAGACAAGAAACTTTGTGAAGAAGAGAAAAATGATCTGCCATTTAATCTTGTTGCTTTTGAATTTCTACGCTCTCTATATAAGATAAGACCATTTATTTTTTGGAAATATAGAATTTAACATTATTGCTGAATCACGTGTTGGTACGTTACGTGTGCGTTATCTGTATTTTTTATTCTGTCTATCATATTTATAGAGCACTTTTTAATCCATTTAAAATCAAATTAATCTTCAATTCAATCAAATATTAAATTACTTATTAACTTCACTTTAAAACTATTTAATGTTTAAAGGAATTTATTTGAATTGAATAGGGCTGTTTAGTGGTAATTCATTGATATGTTCTTTACAAAGCCACAATTTTTTGGGAGGAAAAGCTCAATTTGAGGGCTGCTTAAACAAAACAAGCTCCCAAGCGGAGAGGGTTCACGGCTGGAACGAACGAGTTACAAAGCATATGTTTTGAGCGCTAGAGCACACCTTATCATTTACCGAGTTACCTGCGCAATGATTATAGTAATCTGCTCATGAGGGAACAATAGCATCACCCTGCCACCACATGCGCTGCCATCAACAGGATGTTTCGAGTTGCTTGTTGCTTATTCACTAAGTAAACCTATACAAATAAACAGTTACATGGATAACGTGAAAAATTTCATAAGGTAGGTATTTATAACATATAAATGCACAAATAGGTTCGCATTATATTTAGGTAGGTAGGGACGTAATCTTTGAAGTATATTGTTGCAATAGGGATGTAGTACAGAATTTTCGATCGGAATATTGTTGGTTCTACTAAATTTGATCCGATAAAATTCATAAATTTGATGCTAAAAATAGAAGATTTTAAATAATCAATATTGATTTGATTTGAAATACCAATAATAACAGTATTGTTGGCAAGTAAAGCCTATATTTTGGACCTTAACAAGTTTGGCCTGAGAATTTTTGAAATATCTTACACTTAATATATTTTATCTTCTCTTCTTATGAATACTACACTATATATACAATTGTATAAATCGAATGTTCAATTCAATAAAATATATCAGAATATTAAAAAGGAACACCATATATGTGTTATTGTACAAATTTAATAGAAAATATGACCCTTTTACTGTTCCACATAATTAAGGAGTGCGCGACGGGACAAAGCCGATCGGCTACACATTGCTAACAATGTTTTATTCGTTGGAATCGGTTGACAATGGCGGCGCACGGCACCCTTTCTTCGACAATTTGCCGACCAGCGGGCTCCGGAAGTGGAACCCTCAACCTGGAATTAGGTACCTTGGTCACACCAGGGCACGTATTGTCGTAACGCGAACTCCGCCCCGCAAGACTTTTGATGTTTAAGTCAGCGCGTGACAATTTTCAAAACTTCTGAGATTCTGTTATGATTTAACATATAAATGAACAAAAATTCTAGAAACCGTTAACTTAGAAGGCGAGCTAGTCTTATTAGTAATAGTTGAGTACCTATTTTTTTAGGGTAACTCTAAATTATTGCAGTCGCCTAAGCAATTGTTTCATAGACAAAGTCTATGAAACAAACACAATTGGACTTGGACAAACCGCATGGACTAAATGTATTAAGCAAAATACTATATGGTACCGAATGCATCTAAATTCATGAATAGTTTTATTACAAATTACATATATATTTTTTTCTTATAACTGAATGCTTAAAACAATAGCATTTTGGTCATCGAGTCTAAGTGATGACGGTCCTTAAACGATGATTAACTCGTATTACAAAGATTTTCCCCGTCTAACGGGCCGCCATCGAGACGCCATCGACTTTTAAGGCCAAATTATCTCGTTGAGTTTCGACGGTGACCTTGCCCAGCCCTGAACTTGCAACCACTGATTACCGAATTACCAGTCCCCTCGTCTATACTTAGCGATCGCACCGATTTCAATAATAAATATCTTATCAAAATAACACCCAGCTATTGTTCTACCCTCTCAGCGAACTCCATGTTAATGACGTGCATTAAGTCGAATCGCTAATAAAATTAGGCATACTACGTAATTTGACTTAATTTTGCTACAATTATGTCTGAATCAGACCCGCAGATATCAAACACAAATCGTTGGCGAATTATTTTTGGTAAATCAAGTTTCCTAATGGGGAACGCTGATATCATACAGTTATAATAACGATATTAATTCGTTTTCATTAAACATGGGTTACCTTTTGGTACTTGTAAGTAGTTTACAGATACGTGTACGAGGAATAGATTGATTTTGAAAGGTTGTATAGCTGCTACTTTAATTTCACATCTAAGTTAAGTTAAAACAAATTAATCAATTTTCTACCTTCCAAGTATGAAACAATTAAATTATTGTTTCATAGTTGAAACATGGGTCTTACGGGACATTATCTTATCACTCAATATCATTTCGTTATTTACGTTGTCCTTATAAATTGATAAAAAACTCTTTCTGTTAGGATTAACTTCACAGAATATAGATAAATGTATGGTAACATGGACAACTGTAAAACTGTTGCTAGCGACAATAAAGTTAACTAAGACAACAATCATTTGAGAACGTTCATTATTAGCTTTAATTTTTATAAATAATTGTTTTTTCTTCTTAAAGAACCACTTCATAATTAAAATATCTCGCATATTATCAATTCGGAAGAAAATGATAGGTACATGTAGAACTTATAGACAGTTAATAATCATAACAAATAGAGTCGATTGCACTTTTGGATGTTAAAATTAAATATATTTGCAATTGTTTTTAGCTTTCACGAATGCTATTGGATTGCTGCTAGTGAAATATATAAGCAAGGTGATAAGTAATAAGTTTTTTTTATATAAGAATGAAGTAGCAAATGAGCATGCAGTCCACCTGATGGTAAGTGGTTAGTGCCACCCATCAACATCTGTAAGCAACTTCATATATTACAACAGGGATTCTATCGGAAGTCCATCACACATTCGTTGCTACTCCCGAGCACTAAGACGGTCACCCCATATGTAAGTGAGGTAGCAACTACACCCTTCCACTGAAACAAAAGAACTGCTTCACACTGCAAATAGGTGTGGCAATGATATCACCTCGCTCGAACTGCACTGGTTCTACCACCTGGAGATACAGTGTTTCAGTACATGTTTTCATACTAAAAGCTTAAGGTGATAAAAATGTTTACCTACTAAAATAGTAATGCAAATTGTAATGGTATTGTAGCAGCTGCAAACTCCTCACTCGTCGAGCATCCTTAGGGAAACGAAGACCGCTAATTAATCCGCCATATTAGTTAATTGTCCCGCCCCACTACGGCCCCCGTGTTACGCTCCAAGCTCCAAGTCGGATAATTGCCCTTATTTCCTCTTGCTTGCTGTTTTTCTGCCATTATTAAAACCGAAGGCTATGGCATTACCGTTTCAATAACTCTCATCACGTACGATCAGGCATTTTGTTTTTAATTCGTTATTTTTTGCATGTGAATTTGTTTGTGATGAAAGTGGGTACTTTTTTACCATCTGCTTATTACTGTTTCATTAAAGGTGTTACATGCACCTTACTTAGGTATGTACTTGTACTTCTAAGGTAAGTTATGGCTAGGTTATTAACTTATGATAATACGATACCACACGATACGTACCTATAATATCTACTTACTTAAGTATCAGGTACTTGGTACAGTATATTGTTTGTAATATAATAAGGTAATAGGCAAACAGGTTTAACGTTTTGCTAAAATTTACTAAACAAAAAAATCCTGATATCTATTTTCTACACATCTATTACAGAAGCATCAAATAATCCTGGAGTCGAGTTGATGGTAGGGGGCCACTGTGACCCAGATAAAATTTAAATCCTACGTGAGGTCAACATATGCGTTGCTACCCCTGCAGATTTAGTTGCAACGTCTCGGATAAGTTCATTTACTGTGATAAAGGCGATATCGTATGTTGTTAGTTCAAGGGTGTGCGCATCAACCCCGAATTCAGCAGCAAATTTTAATTTCTTGTTAGATACCTATATAGCTATTTCGTCGTATGACTAGCCTTTGGATAGAAATTTGGATTTTTTAAATTTAGATGCAAGTACCTACCTATCGATAAGTAAACGACTACTAATTTAGCTGCAAATATCAGAAAAACGTGGTTAAGTGGGAAACAACGGGACGATAGCATGAGAACTATTTTTCTTTACCTATATTCAATCTTACCAATCCTCCGAGACTTTTCATCTAGGTGTTTACAAGGCAGACGATGGTAATTAATTTAAAAACTCGTAAGTAACATGTAAAATCATCACTTAAAAGGCATGCGAGTAGGTATAGGTACCACATTTACCTGCCTGAGACAAACTTATCTTTTTGTAAGCTGTTAGCAAAGTGGTCAATGGTGGTTTTATCACGTGACAGTGAGGTCAGTAATGTTATTTCAGATTTCACATGTAAATGCCCGGGCAGGGCGTTGCGGCGTGCGAGCCGCGGGCAGTGGGCGTGCGCCCGCGTCCGGCCAATCGCGAATGAGCCACGTTCCGACGCGAAAGCCTCCGAATATTTCCCTTTTTTCATAGCAGTTACATTAATTGAGGTTATTTGCATAATTCGAACATTACCTCGGAAAATACTCCGCCGGTGTGTTTTTATACCTACGACTTCGCGTTCCTTAATATGTTTCGAATTCGCCTGTATATAGGTCTACCTACACCTTCCTCCACTTAGGTATATACATATGCAGATACAAATATATTTTTATATAAGATAAAAGTAGCCAACGATGATGAAATGAGGAGAATCTGATGGTAAGTGGATAGTGACATAAATGGACATCTGTATTGAATTTCTGATAGCATCACCCTGCTGGGCTGAGGCTGGGCTCTACGCACGTAGCGCCGATCACAAATGCGTTACCACTCCAGAAGATTATGACGGTCGGCTCATATGTAAGAACTGTTTTACCATAGCAATAGAGGTACAGGATAGATACCTTCCATGTCGATAATAACCAATATTCTGCTGCCCCCTTCAATAATTAATTACTTAATAACATTACCTGACTACATAGGTACTGTTTTTATAATAAAATAATTACATCTTTAGAACCAAGAATATTAAAGTAACAACTAGAATAACGTTAAAGACAAACGCTGATTCAGAGCATAGGTACAAATACATATGTATATTCCGACTTTACCTAAAACATAGAACACAGTGGCTATAGGTTACATTAAATACCTACGTTTGTAGGTATTCTAAATTTGAACAGCAGTGTAAAGTGCGATTGTGTTCTGGTTAAAAAGGAACCAGTGTAGTTCGACCGGGGTTCCACCGCCACACCTATTTCTAGCGTGGACAGTTCTTGCGGTTCGATGGAAGGATGTGGTCGCCTCCTATGTAAGTGAGCCGGCTCACTTACATAGCAGACCATCTTAGTCCTTGGGCGTAGCAACACACGCATCTGTTATCTAATTCAGATAGAACCCATGTTCTATGTGAATTTACTTACTAACTTATGAAATAACCACTTACCATCAGTTGGACTGCATGCTCGTTTGCTACTTCAATCTGATAAAAAAAATAGTAAATTTTAACTGCAGTGGTAAACGCTGTAGTTTTTTTGGTTAAAAGGGTGTGATAAGGTAGAATTATTGAGCCCAACAATAGGTACCTACTTATCCATCCATCCCCATTGTGCTCCACCCAGGTGAGCGACTGGGTCCACCGCATTATCTGGACTTTAAGTCTGCAAGATGGAGTTATGTGTTGTCGCATACTAGCGACAATACATAACGTTATTTTACCGGCGTCGTTTAGTTCGACGGTTCGAGCTCCCACTCTTGCCGCCCGTAACCCTGCAAGCCCTTTTAGTCGCCTCTTACAAGAGGCAGCGGATACCATATCCCAAATTTCATCTCGAAACTATAGAACCGAGGTAGGTATTCCCCTAAGTTAAAATGATGCACTGCAAATAAAATAAAAATAATGGTGCTATTTTCATGAAAAGTAAAGATTCATCTTTATTTATCTTTTGATTACTGTAATATTTACCGCCAGTTAGACTATAAGGTTCCCGATCTCAACATTCTGCTGCCTCCAAGACACACCATCCAAGGATCTTGCAGTCCTCTGCTGAAATGAATCGACAAGATTAGGTATATTTGCTGCCCTTAAAATCTGCCGCTCTAGGCTCTAGTCTACTAAGCCACTGATATCTGAATATCCTTGCAAGTGTTAATTTGCAAACTTAGAATAAAGTGTCTCAAGTTATTATTTGCCTAATGCTTTCATAAGTGAAATTTCTAATTCATGCATTGTTAGCCTACCTACACTTCATCATAGGTACCAGAAACGTGCTACATATAAGCGTCAGGCGAGATATTGTTTTTTATCTATAGATACTCATATTATAAAACAGTAGAGTTTGTTTGGTTGAACGGGCTAATCTCAGGAACTACTGGTTCGAATTGAAAAAATCTTTTTGTGTTGATTAGTAAATTTATCGAGGAAGGCTTTAGACTATATAACGTCACGCTATGACTAATAATAATAGAGCAGCGACGAAAAATGTTGCAAAAACGGGAAACAATGATATTTTTGAGAGCTTTCCTTGCATACGCTGCGTAAACGGTAAAAGTTACGCAAAACTCATGTATTACGAAATTATTACCCTTTAAAAGTTCTAAAAATAAGTCCGCGACACCATATGTCTAACTTTTAAGGTTGACTCGCTATAACCTTTTTTATGGTATTCAAATTAGTCCTAAAATAATACATTACTTTACTAAACATGATATTAATTATATACAGTTTATTTTAAAATTTGATCGAGGTATGACCTTTTTTTGGTTGTCAAATTGCAAAGAAAGTTGTTAAAATAGATGACGAGTTTTTTTACTTAAATTTCTCTTGAATTGTCTTTAAAATCTCATTTGCTGTAATTTTGTACAAAATACAGGATTTGTACATACAAATCCTGTATCCTGTATACATACAGTATTTCCCACATGGGAAATACTGTAATTTTATAATCACGACCCGCAAGCACTGGGTGCGATCCATGCGACCATGCTAAGCGGCTTAGACGCATGATCGGTTCATTACGGAACGGTTGTGATATCTGTTTTATAAAACTTTTCCAATATTTTTACAAAGCGCTCCTTTATTCTTCCGTTTCCCGTGAAACTTTTACTATATTAAATTTATTGATCATAGCGTAATGTTCTTACAATAGTTTTAACAGATTGTTCTCTAAAAAACGCGGGTGAAACCACGTGGCACATCTAGTCTAGTATAAAATAAGAGAGTTCCTATTAGACCGGTGCACGGAGCGTCAACCACTGTCTTTCATCATCTTTCAGAACATTCTGCTTTCTGCCGAAACGCTCCGTCCATGGCACGTCGAATGGTAAAACCATGGTAAAACTGACAAAAGGGGTTCGGCGACGACGAGTTATAACCGCGTATGAATTGTTGTCTCTTTAATCTTCCCATAAGACGCGTTTGATTGCAAATTTTGTCAGGATTATTTTCTAATACTTAGTCACTTTAAGCGTATAGTAAATTATTTTCGAAACAAATAGGCACATAAAATAAGTTATTATGTAACTTATATTCAGATGCAGATTTAATAAATTTTGATTCGCAAATATGTCTTATCCGTGGGGATTATTACTGATCTGCCTTCTGTGGTTTTGTTTGGCGCTTCGTAGTGGACTATAAAATTTTCAATTGAGTGCAACCCTGGTCGTCCGAGCGCGGTCTCCCTGCCTGTTTGTAAAGAGCTTACAGTTCTTATGCATCTTTAAGTGTTTAGAACGGTAAAAATGTTACGTAGCTGTCACTTTTTCTGTATGAAATAGGATTAGAATCAGAATTGCCTAAAACAACAATTATGTAGGTACTATTTATGTATACTAGGAATTTTTTTGGATATTTCTTGTTTTATTTAAAAAAATATATTATTGTCATTTTACTCATTAGGTGAAGTACTTTCGATATCAGTTTAAAGTTTTTTGATAACTGTAATAATTACGGAATAATCGCCTGTGCACACATAACGATTACACCCGGTATATAAATGTACTCTGTGGAGCGTGGATTGTTAATACACTACGTAGTGATGGTCGACTCGAGTTACTAACTCGAGTTAACTCGAGTTATGCTTAACTCGAACCAACTCGAGTTATGCTTA
>DWNE01008026.1:0-11815 GCA_018249875.1 Cecropterus toxeus | reverse complement strand
TGTCCATGGCACCCACGACACAGGAGAAAATCCTAGTGTGGGGCTATGAGTGTAGAAGGCGTGTTTTTTTTTTTGGTTAGAGCAAAAACAATAATATTTTTTCTTCAAAATCCTTTCGACCAGCGCGAAGACGAATAAAGTCGCGAAGATGTACTCGTACATGTTGAAAAATCGCTGGTTATCTGCGTTTATAAAGTAACTAGGTTTACCACCATGGCGTAGACACTCACAAATCGTTCGTGTGGTCGGTTCCTTATTCATCTGACTATTAAACCTACGAAATACGTGGGGAAGCTGTCGCAACGCGCCGCCGACCCACGACTTTCCACTACATCAACTCGTGGATTAGCTGAAAGCAATCGGGATAATATATGGGCATTATTTACGCCGTGTTTAATTGGCGAAGGATTATCATATTAATATAAGACTTTATTTTACTTTAAATATATGTAAGTTATAACAATATTTTATTGCCGTTTATAAGCTTCTCACTTAAGTAATATTATTATTAAATACAAGAAGTTTTGCCTTATCTATTTGTTGCATATAAAACGTTTTAAAGTAAATATAAAATTAGAATAATACGTAAAATAACGTATCGTCAAACTAACTTTCTTTCTGGAACATT
The DNA here is from genome assembly GCA_018249875.1 of Cecropterus toxeus. NCBI lineage: Eukaryota > Metazoa > Arthropoda > Insecta > Lepidoptera > Hesperiidae > Cecropterus > Cecropterus toxeus. The sequence goes on along the minus strand of DWNE01008026.1, from coordinate 11,187 downwards.
TATTACAATTTGAAGAACATTATAATGGAGTTAAGTAAGAATTAGTCGAGAAATATTACTTTATATAAAATTAAGTGTCTCTCGCATTTACCTTTTTATACTAGAACACTTATTGTAAGGCAAAAATGATTTGATATAACGTATAACATATATGACCAATGCGAGAGGAACCGCGTTTTGCAGTTAGTTATAGTTATTCGAATTCGTTCAAACTCATTACTGAGATGGATGCCATCGCGGCAGATCGCATTCGTATCCCTTGAATTAATTTCGTCCGAGCACTGAACGATGGCGAAATTGACATTAAAATTCCCAGTGGAACGTCTCAAGTAATTGCTGAATAAAATACTTTTGTGTAACATCCCAAAGGGAAACAAAAAGCGAGTCCGAAGCGGGTTGTTCGTAATTTATATCTGTGCACGATGACAACTCAATAAAAAAATGATTTCATTTGCTTATTGAGTCCTTAATAACGACGGCGCTCGGCTGAGCTCGTTCCAAGTGTATATATAATACGATTAAATGTTTGTCCGTGATTTAAGACTTTTTCTAAGTTTTGTCTAACTATGCCACAAAATATATCTGCTTTTAATTTTTTTACTGTCTATTACTAACTGCTTTTATTAAAAAAAAAACTTTTTTACAGGGCCTTTACTCAAAAGTTTATACAGAGAATTACTATAGATAAAAAAAAATCGAAACTGAGAAAAAAATAAATTCGGTGACAAGCGCCGCGCGACGTAGCTAGTCTTATTTACAAATAATAAATACCCGTTCATTATTATTTTTACATGCAGAGCCTTTCGATTCTGTTATGGGGTCGTGTGAGGCCGGAAGCCCACCAAGGGCGTATGAATGTAGTCACAAATGAATGGTATTAGACAGAGATGTATGAACATGTACCTTACATCTTTATACGGTATGATCAGCATTAAGCCCTTAAGCTTACGAATAGAATCTTTTCTGGGCTTAATGGCTGTTGTTTAATTAAAAACATTCGTATACAGTACAGATAAATAAAATGATTGTATAATATCGTTCATTTATTTGGCGACCTCCCAGGTTTTTTAAATGTGCTTCGAATAAATGTTAATTTGAGATTTTTTAGCCCACGGCACAGTCCTCGATATTGCTCGATATTATTTATCGATCCGATCTGAACGTTATCTGATAATATTACGATAAATGCCTGTGCCTTTGTGAAAACTGCAACTAAATTAGGCCATTAGCATTATGTATTTTGATGAACAAATGAGTAATCTCCAAATACTGTTATAATCAGATTTAAAGTTAAATGCGGTTTCATTAGTGTGAATAATATTTCAAATTAAATTTAGATTCATTTTGACGATTCTTTAAGTTTATTTATTTAATTTACCCAAAATGTTGTCATGTAGTAAAACGTTACAATTTATAAGACATCACCTACTTTTATTTATAAATTATTTATTAGGTTTATTACATCGTATGTACTCTAATAAAATATATCAATCATATATGAAAATTTGGCTATTCTATTCAATTATTCCCAAATTTATATAATTGCTTCCAATCGGTAGCTTAAGCTTAAGTTCCATAAGGCCTTGCCATCTGACAAGCTTTTGATGTAATGTTACACTATAATAGCGTTATTTACAAACGTTAAACCATAGGATTACAGTGTCTTATTATGTATTAATAATGTCTAAACATGGCCTGAGAGTTTGACGCTTAGTTTTGCGCGCATTAGCTTTTAATAAATACAAATATTGTAGTGTTGTACGCAATTCGTAGCGATAAGAACGGTTGTTGGATTTTAGGGAAGTCTGCTGTGTAGATCTGGCAGATAATGATGGATTGAAAGTATTTCAAATTCTTTAAGTAAATTAAATTATCTTTTCCGTCGTTGCGATATAAATGACCTGTATTTTCGGTTACATACATTTATGTATGTCCATTCCTGTACTATATATATGTATGTATTGAATACGTTTCAATGAATTCCATACCTCTTAACGCATGGAGATTTTCTATTTTACGGCGATTATTTCATAAATCATGTACGAATATCTTTATAATTGAGTGGCGCAGGCGTAATTAATACATACGTTATCGGAACGTTTCATTTTGCATCAGTTTAAGTAGACAAAGTATCAATATCGATATTAATCGTTAAAAAGTACACGGGCTATTAAATCGATATTAACGCAACGATTCGACGCGCACCCAGTACCACTTGTAATGATCAAATTTATAATCTCTCTCGGGTAGGTAAGATTACTTCTTTTATTTTCAATCGAGATATACCCTCTCTCTTTTAATTGTATTTTATGAGTATTTGATTCTAATGCTGGGCCATTAATTATTTATAGTATTCGATACGGGACAAGAACATCGATTTATGTACTCGTCCGAATGCATCGATACATTTGTGTTCGATACTTTATCTCGTATCTGAATGATAGCAAGGATTATAACTAATTTAATAATGATGGGGTTCACACTTTTCGTGAAGTCCATATTTTAATTTCTAAAAAATAAATAAAAAGCCAGAGATAAGAAGCCTTAAAAAAATCAGGCAAAAACTAATTCAGTTTCCTAGAATTTGTCAAATTCAGAAACCGCATTCAAGATAAAGTCCTCGTAGCAAATTGAATTGAATATTACAGTAACGTTAAAAAAAAACAATTTCAATGAAAATATATTCTTCCGAGTTTATTGAAAATATTCCGTGATATAAATTAGTGATTTTATATTTTATTATTCCATACTAAGCTGCTACTCCAATTTAATTGTGGAGTGTCGTTTATCTGTACGCGGTTTTATGAAAATAACTTTAGATGCTCCATCGAAGTCTTCTACATTCTAAGTTTAGTGGTCGCGGGGTCCGATGGTTCACCCCTTGCAATTTGCTGATGAATTCGGATGTTTTGCATTTCGAAGTTTTCATACCTAACATTATTGCCATGCCATGCCATGAGATTGTCATGGGATTTTTATTGTTATTCTCGCTAATAATAAATTTGATTGAATTGTACTCGTTGTTGTCTTGATAAATCAGTTAACAAACAGAGCTTTGATAGTTTAGTTGTGGTAACTTCAAATTTTTATCCTGAAGAGTCCAGGTTCAAAGAAGTCAATTTTTTAAAGTTTCAAGTGTTGTTTTTTAGAGTATTTATATGTTTAATTTTTTTTTGTCCCAATTGCACTAGGCAGCTTGGATCTATGTCTACTTGTAGGATCGTGAAGTGTAATAAAAGTCAAATAATTAATTAGGTATAAATCGTGGGAACAACTAATTATTCTTACTTAAAAACAACAATATTTTTGTGAATGGATCTCAATATCTGTTTCATACCCGGTTTTTATAAATGTATCGAGCCAGTAATTCAGAGGTTTCGACGTATGGGTATAAAATATGACTTAATAAAAAGACAAATCTTATTTTAATACTTAATATCCTTATGCTGTTGCTTCTTACTTTTATCTACAGTTTTAAATGTTTATGGACTTGATTTATAGATGTAGTTTTGTATCAGATAAATAAAAAGCATTTTTTTTTTGTGATTTATACTTGGGTATCTTTTCTGTATAATATTAATAGTGTGTAATCTTTTACTCCTATTTCGAAGAAAAACGTACGCTTAACTATTAAGTCGAAAGAAGTCCTAACTAAATCTGATCAGACATTCCTGTAGTAATCATTTTCAACTGCAACTTGCAGCTTTATGGTACTATTTTGCAGAAGTACATATCAAACAACAAATAATTCTACATCTGAAATACTATATTTTTAATACCTTACGTTTCGTTATTGTTAACAATGTTGCTTTTGTTACAGGATGCCGTGAAACGGCTTTCATTTATGCCATAACAAGTGCGGGAGTGACCCATGCGGTGTCCCGAGCGTGCGCCGAGGGCTCCATCGAGTCCTGCACCTGTGACTACTCGCATGTTGACCGCGCGCCGCACCGGTCCCGCGCCGCAGCCGCAGCCAACGTCCGTGTGTGGAAATGGGGCGGCTGCAGCGACAACATCGGCTTCGGATTCAGATTCAGCCGGGAGTTCGTAGATACCGGCGAACGAGGAAAAACCCTCAGAGAAAAAATGAACCTCCACAACAACGAAGCGGGCAGAGCGGTAAGTTCTCTCAATTGGCGCACTATACCCGTCCTCGCCTCGTCCAATCACCACTTGACGTTAACGCTATAAACAGCCATTAAATAAAACAATCGAGCTACCGACGAGACATGTCATCGCTCCGTGTTTACATTACCATTACGGGTGACGATCGATTGTCAGCCACTTGACATGTCGCTTAAGTCTAAAATTAATTATGCGTCAGGCGGCTCGGCCCATCGCGCGACGACTGCGCAACAAGCACCCATTCGTTGCGCTCGCGCATCTCCCTCCCACCGCACACCCACATTTGCATACCCACTGTCCGTTCCTTCCTAAAATTCATCAAAAAGGGACGTCGGGCGCCTCGAGCCACCCAAACGCGTCATTAACCTACGCGCTTAATTCCTGTCACGACAGACGCACTGGGTGTCCACCTGATGAATATTCACAACATTCCATCGATTGTTTAACACATATTTGGTCACCACACCGTACAACACATTCGGCGATCTACATGTGAATGAAAAAAATGCCGTCGACCACTTTCTACGAAGCGCCTGCGCCCGAGGATAGGAAAATATTTACTGTCTCCATCCTCGCGTCATTTATCTACCTTCTAAGAATGATAAATGTCCCGAGAATATGATTTATGATCTGTCCACGCGCGGTGACGACCAGCCCACCTCCTCACGATTTGTAACAATTTGCTCGATCGTAAGATGCGATCGATGGAGTGCTCCGTAAAGATCATCGATCACTTGTATCGGAGCTTATCGAAGGAATTTAAAGATATTTGGACATCATTATAGACCTCCTCGCGCGATCGAATAAATTAACAGACCTTTACGATGTTTTCATTTTATTAATTTTAATTTTCTTTCGCAGCATGTACAAACGGAGATGCGCCAAGAATGCAAGTGCCACGGCATGTCTGGATCGTGCACGGTGAAGACCTGCTGGATGAGGTTGCCGAGTTTCCGGTCCGTGGGTGACTCTTTGAAGGACCGCTTCGACGGGGCCTCACGGGTCATGATGCCCAACACGGACCTCGAAGCACCCGTGCAGCGGAACGATGCAGCGCCGCACCGGGTACCACGACGAGATCGGTACCGGTTCCAGCTTCGGCCCCACAATCCGGACCACAAGTCCCCGGGGGCCAAGGATCTCGTGTACCTAGAATCGTCGCCAGGTTTCTGCGAAAAGAACCCGAGGCTCGGCATTCCTGGCACACACGGGCGCGCCTGCAACGACACGAGCATCGGTGTCGACGGCTGCGACTTGATGTGCTGCGGCCGCGGCTACAGGACCGAGACTATGTTCGTGGTGGAACGCTGCAACTGCACATTCCACTGGTGTTGCGAAGTCAAGTGCAAATTGTGTAGCACAGAAAAAGTGGTTCACACGTGTTTATAGACAAGTGAAGAGAACTTTGTAGACGTGTTCACATAATGTGATCAAAGAGAGAAACTCTCAGTGAACGGTTGTGAGTCGGACTCGAATGGACCTGTTTAAAAGTATTCGGGGGCAGATAACAGACGGTGTATATAATAGCTTCACTTTTTCTTCAATCGGAGTCGTCGAAATCGTAATTCATTTTGACTTATGTAAATAGTTCTGTATCGCTGTTTATTTCTTCTTCCTACACTTATAATTGATCCGGCGTGAAATTAAAATAAGCGCTTACTCGTCCGGTTAATTTATTTGGCTATTAAGTGCGAACATGTGATCTAGTAAAGTTATTTTTTGTGGACTCTGTCGTTGGGACACTAATGAGACCAGTTTAACGACGATTTATTTCTGTCAGCCTGTCATCCCTCGTTTGCAATCGGAATTGGGCTTATTGGTTTCCTTACGCGGCCAGGTGTAGAAACTTATTTATTGTAGATACCATGCTTCCGTACCGTACCCGATAATTATAATTGACATTCCTTTGACAATACTTTAAGTGGTATTTCCTAATATCACTTCAAAGTTTAAATTTATTATGTTATACATGCTGTATAACGATATGTTTTTTCAATATAAATTTTCCACTGTTTATAGACATCCGCATCGGGTCGGTCGTTTACTGTTTTGAGACTCAAGAGCGAAATTATCTTGTAATTATATTTCTATATTAATTATTGGGCTGCTTTAATGGAAATTGGCGCTTAAGTGCATTAGCATAAAGCGTCTTCTTGGGTGTTCGGGAGAGAATGCTGCGTCCGGGCCTTATCAGTGAATAAGTAGCGCCATCGTAAAAGTGTCCCACATTACGAGATAAACGCTCTCGAGAATTTTAATTAAATATTAAACGAATTAAATAATCAGTATTATACGTATAATATTGTGTACGTGCAGCCTCCGATATTCCGATAAAGCTGCACGTAAACCCACATGACACTTGTTATACGTTTTAAGCATTCGCTCGTATACCTGTCCATTATTATAAAGCATGCTTTGTTATGTTTCCTGCCAACATATATTTGTAAGATAGCATCGCAAACTGTTGATTCGGAATATTTGTAAAACAAAATTGTACCTAACTCCTGTACTAGTTATTGAATATATTAGGCGTCTTGCACACTTCGATACTTTGTCCGAGAAATTTTTGCTCACTTTTTCTGACACTGTCAGTAGATAAATGCATTCCACGTATAACTAAGATATACAGATAAAAAGCAAAATGTCATCGGATAATATACTGTGGCGTTCACTTGCCATGTAATTGACGAACATTCCTTATTACACTTTTAATTTTATTTTTTGTGTTTATATCTGACATTTCCATTCAACAGTTTGCCGGTAAGAAAGAAGCTTTATTTATAAATATATATCAACATGAATGATATATCATATGTGATATAAAATAGTATAGCCTATAAGTATTGGTAGATAGTTTAATTCAACAACACCATGTATAAACAGCATTGAATGAGCTAACTCCACTAAATAAATGTATTAAATAGCGTATTTTAATTAAGGTATTTATTAAATATTGTATTAAGTGAATTTTATTTTACTTTGAAATTTCTTTTGATTGTTCCCAAGTAAAATAAAATTAGTTTTAGTGTTGTCCGATGTTGAAATAATCGGCGTAATTTGTAAACATATTTTATGTTTAGTCCGAATTATGTGGACATAGACTTTTTGATTGATTGGGACTAAAATTAGAGTTGAATGTATTTTGAAGTAAACGTTCTTACCACGTCGGATGTAAAAGACTGAGCAGTTTTATTGGTAGTTATAATATCCATGACTGGATGTGCGCCATGTTTGAATTTTAGCGTGAATATAATGTGATAAAAGTATTTTAACGTATTTTAAAATCAAACCAGTGTTTCGAATTTGGAATTAAATCAGTGCCATTTGAACATTTTATTGATGACAGAATCCAGGTTTTAGCAGTTATATATTTTCGCCTAAATCAAATTGCCAATGCAAAATAATTTTATGCATGTAAATATTATGTTTATTCGATATTTTTATAAGTTATTTATGTGAATGTAGCATTTTAATTGTTAATTTTAGTTAACAGTACAATTGAAATCAGCTGAACTTATCTGAATCTCAAATCGTATTATTGTATAGCGAATGTACCTATTTGAAATTATATTTCGTCCAGTGACCGTTTTTGGGGTGACGCATTATTGTAATAATATTGGTTGTACCTTAGCAGTATCTATTTATGATTAAAATATTGATTAGTTGTTACTAAAAATACAAAATTTATCAAAAAATTATTCGTATTATTCCTTTGCACCATATCCCTGCGATAGATAACACACGCTTTTCTACACTCATAGCCCCACACTAGGATTTTCTCCTGTGTCGCGGGTGCCATGGACACACAAACACGAATACACAAGCACCCAGACCCAGAACAGGAATCTAAACTCATATTTCTGGCTGGCCGGGAATCGAACCCGGGACCGTCTGCGCGTCAGACCGGTATGGTGACCGCTCGGCCACGCGGGTCCTCAAGTCAATAAAATCTGTTTAATTTATGCATTAATTTAATTATATAAATAAATGAATATACATAACCTAATCTCTTTTCTATAAGAAAAAATGATTTATTTGATAAAAATATGTTTAGTGATCACTACCGCCAACGGACATGTGTAAGCAAACCAGAAATAGGCCAATTTTACTAGAGGTTGATCTCAGATACTTTTTTATCTTTTATAGCCAATGTACTTTAATGGCTGAAGAAAGATGACAGCACTAGTTGTCTGTGTTTCCGTATACCAAAGTTCTATCAATCGTGCTAAATTATCGGGAGAATAGATCGATGCTATGTTCGAACTAAATGTCACGCGATTAAAAGTAACCAACAGAAGCCTCTTCGTAACTTTATTTGACTTCGATATTGATCGAATGACACTATTAATAAACATTAGCGTCAGCACTGTACATTTGGTTCATGTTATTATGAAAGTAATAGAACTCTTTGCGGTTCGACTCCAGAGGCAATTACACTACACTAATTTTTACTTAATAACAGTTATGTTAACTGCTTCTGTATTCTGGCCTAAATGAATGCCATCTAACTTAGTCCTCAGAGTTAGCAACGCATTGTGACACCCTTATTTAAGACTCAACTTATCTGAAGTTCATTATAGGTGTGCATAAGTGGCAGTAGACACTCACCATCGGATTTAATACATACTAGTTTGCCACTTCTATAGTATAGAAGAATACCAGGTGCTGGAACCAGTGTAGTTAAAGGATGTGGGTGCCGGCTCACTTACATATAAGGCGACCAGCTTAGTTTTCGGGTATAGCAACGCATCTGTGACCAACTTCAGATAGAATCCCTGTGTTATATGAAATTGCTTAAAGATGTCCATGGGGAGTAGTAGCCACTTACCAACAGGTGGAACGCATGCTTGTTTGCTACGTCAATTCATTAAACAAAAAGTAGAAAAAAATAGTTACTCCCGAATTTAAGCTTGTTTTTCCTTAACAAAGTGTAAATAAAAACAAATGTATATCATAACAAACTTTAATATGAACTTAAGAGTAGGCATATGCTAAAAATAAAATCCTATATGGGTACATAATATGCACGTGCATAATAGCAGTATTTAGATAAAACCGGAGTTTTCTGTCCATGACAACTTCATTCTTCGATCCATTTTTAAGTGCCAGATTATATACTCAATACCCAGTATTAACAAGTGTAGAATTCTCCTCAACAAAAAGATGCCATTTTTGGCGTTCAGTTTTAGCACACGTACCTTTTTTCTCCGTGTCAAAAGGAAGATGGTAAGAAAAGAAACGAATATATAATATGTATATACATATAATATGTAACCAGATCTTTACGGTTGAGGTCGTCTTCCGATGCGGTGGTAGGTAAATTAGATTAAAAAAACTATACATTTATTAACTAACTATACATTTATTGCATTAAAGTACGCTAGGTAGGCTAACACAAAATTTAGGCATATAATTTCATTTTACAGTTAACTTGTAAAAATTTAGAAGTAATATGGAGGTTTTAGGTCTCGTCTCAGATCCGACTTTATTTATCATTTACTAGCTTATTTCATGCGGTTCTGCTCGCTCCGGTCACATTTACCACGGTAATGATGTTCATACAGGTCAAAGACTATCCGAGTGCTAAATTATAGCAAAAACCAAACACTGATTTTATGTAAAAGGGTAACTAGTTCACATAGATCCTTATAAACTTTCGCATTTATAATTCGTTAGATATTTTGAGCTGTTTGAACAAAAATATCAGATTCATACAGTAGTAACGATTGTTAAAAGTACACGCCGTTAGGTCGCATAGTTTAATACACATCTTCTGTAGGCGTCTTCTATTCATTTCTATATTCAAAGTACCTGTAATGACCCGTAATTATACCTTTTTACCCAGTTCACAACTACACATTACGGCTGTTACGTAAAATCACGTAACATGTCCCTTGAAACACTAAAAAATAAATCTTACGTAATATTAATTTCTGTCACCGGAAATTAACTTCCAACAGCGATTTAGTCTAGTAATAGTTATAAATATTGCTCGCTCATTCATTAATTTTTAGGATTTTCAGTACCTTGTATCGCCCTCTTGCGGAATTTTAAAACATTTATAACAAATCAATAACTTTTCTTCATAATCAAGCTCTTCATTTGTTTAGACGAAATGGAAAGTTTTTACGTTGTTTTATGACTTATAGACTGACGTTATAGCCTAGGTTATAACAAAAATATTTCAGAATGACTCTAAGTAACTTTCAAGTTTAAATCTACTCAAGGTCTCTGACCCTGTCGTTTACGCGTGATGGTATGCGCACGTCCAACTTGAATTACAAGGGATGAATAGGTCGTTAGACATTTATCCGTCAACGCAGTCCGTGTCGTCCGTATAACATGTTCCGTATGCAATAACAATTGTCATAACTTGATACCTACCTTGCCCGCTCTGCTGACCAAATAAATATCACGAGAGCAACAGACCATTACACATGGCAACATTGGTTACAACCCGCGATGTCTTTTCGATATACGATGATGTTTTCATTTTAAAATTTATGCGCGCGCGTTCGTTACGATGCGAGCTGTCATATATCCGCCATTTTGTTTTATTGCGAATGCAACCGTTGTGCTCGCTTTGATAGCGTACAATTTTCTGGAACGGCTTTATTTTCTAACAAAGCTCTGGTTTGAGACTTGAATGAGTCTTTATTTACAGGTTTCGTAAGGGCATGTATTGAACGGCGATACTTCGAAAGTGAAAAGTCGATCAGTGTTGGTGGTCGAGCCCCGGGCTTGTTCCCACGAGTATCGCGCGTTGGAAAATTTATGTTTATGAACTGAGAAATCTGTCATAAGAGATACGTATGGCGTGGCTGAAATAGCGTGTATAATTTTTCATGCGAAAGGACTTCGCGATGAGAAAGTTTGCAAACTTTTCCTTGTTGTACCATAGTGCTTACGTCGCTGTGCCTGATTTTAAATTTAGTGTTTTAAGTTTTTTTTATAAATATGAAGTAGCAAACGAGCAAGCAGCCCGCCTGATGGTAAGTGGTTACTGCCACCCATGGACATTTGTAAGCAACTTCATATAGAACAGGGGTTCTATATGAAGTC
>DWNE01008025.1:0-11816 GCA_018249875.1 Cecropterus toxeus | reverse complement strand
CGCAAGAACTGCTTCACGCTAGAAATAGGTGTGGCGATGGTACTTTCCCGGTCGAACTACATTGGTTCTACCACCTGGCCTATAAGTTACTTTACTTTTGAAAAAAAAAAAAAATATCAAACTGCTTGATGCTTAACAGTTTCATGTTAAAGCTTCACAAATCTCATTAACCATTAAAAACTTTGAAGCATTACGCAGTTGCAATAAAATGAGTTAAAACGAACAAAATTGCATTGTACCTTCAGGTATTTTAAGGTTGAAGTGTGAGGGGTGCCTTATTTATCGAAATATCGCTGCAATGGGAGAAAATTCTGCCAAAATGGAACAATGCTGCTGCTTGAATTTAAATTGTTGGGGAAAGCAATTCAGTTGCAGATCGATGCTTACGTGAGTGGTAACGTTCGTGATCGGGCCGTATCCACTGGCCGTGTGTTACACCAAATATGTATCCTACAATAATAAAACTATTTTTGAGTTTCTACGTTGGCACGCTTTTTATATAAAAAAATATATTTAATATTATGTATTTGTATTATGATTTTTTTAAGGATTTTCCTAAATAAATATATTTTTATTTTATTTATTTATTATTTTTGTATTCCACGTAGATTTCGGGCCTTGGATCCCACTTCATTCCTGGAAAATACTCTACTAAGCTGGTTCAATGCTTTGTGAAGGAAGAGGAAAAGGTTCGTGGTCACCTTGTGTCGGGGGTTTTCGTGCCGCCTTTATATCCCCGACAAGTTTTTACTACTAAATGACAATTGAGTTAGATGCTGTAATGTGCTGAAAGCACGGAAACACGTTTCAAAGTTAGAAAACATCTATACATTTTTGACAGTGCCGACCAAATTTTGCTAGGAACTTTAATGTATCAGAGATAATAACAGCGGTTCTATCAGAGTATATGAATACTAGTGATCAATAGTACTTGTTTATTTATTTGCTAAAGCGCCTATATAAGCATTTCTTTGACAATGTACTCACTTTTACGATACTTACGATTTTTGTGGCGCTGTATGAAAATGAAGTAATGTGAAAGTTACGCAACGGTGTAATAGACGGCCGTCAAACAGAACAAGTTAGATTGGTTTGTTTACGATACGTGTTCAATGTTTTCGGGCGGGCGTGGAATAACTAAAGACAGGTATGTAGGTAAACATGTATGTACTTGTTAATTTGTTTTTGTTTTCGCTGCTGTAACAAATTGGGGCCCGGTCGCGTGATTCCTATTTATCTGTAATCAAATAAATGTAGGTATGTTTGATTAGAAAGCAGATAGAGCTACATTGACGACCCGCGTGGCCGAGACAGACGTGACAGAAATTTGAATGATGATTTCTGTTCTGGGTCTGGGTGTTTGTATATTCGTCTTTGTGTGTCCATGGCATCCACGACACCGGAAAAATTCTAGTGTGGGACTATGGGTGTAAAAAAGCGTGAATTTGTATTTGAGGGGTACATACCCGTTTTTCTATAAAAAAATCGATCGGTCTATAAAAAAATCGATCGGTACAATTCGAGTAACAAGTCTAGGAACTGTTTTACCTCTCGTTGCTATATTCCTGTTTAAGTGTTCAGTGTTTAAGTGTTCAGTTATGTTAAAACTACTAAAAATGTTCTTAATTTATTAGATTAACCAGATTTGACCAGGCTGAGTCGATTTCAGGAGGCTTTTGGTATACAAAAAGATGACTCTCTATAGTATATCTTTTTATCTATACTGAAACCGTGAAACGTGTTGATATGTCGATTATTTTAAAAACCTACACCATATTTCAATTGGCAATTTCATGAATGCGGACCATAACTCGCTAGAATATACAGATAATTTGAATAAATTTGAATTTGATGGACACCCGTCAAAGCTGAGTCAAAGGTAAGCATTTGCTATAAAATCTGAATACCAAATTTTGTATTTGAACCCCGTCTGATTTCTATGTATTTGTAGAGTTATTTGAAGTATATCTATGTTTTTAGTACGTTTTTGTAAAGAACATTTGGTAGGATCTTTATGTGGGATGTGCAGAAAATATGATAAAGGTTGAATTTTAACATTATTTATAAAGAATAAAATAAGCGAACACCATATTTTGTACATATGATGGAAGTAGCAAATGAACATGTAGTCCTCCTGATTGTATGTGGTTACTGTCGCCGATGAACATCTGTAAATCTGTAAGTAAGTAACTTTATATAAAACAGAGGTTTTATCTGAAGTGGATCACAGACGTCTTGCTACTCCGGAGGACTAAGATGCCTCATATACAATAAAACATATAAATTGTATTTAAACTAGTAACATTATTATAAAACATTAAAAAAACCGACTGCTTAAAGCGATATATTTTTGACAAAACAGTCAAGTAAATATTAAGATAGGTCTATTCACTAGCTTTCATTTGATACCCATATTGTCGAATTAGTATAAAAATTCTACCCTCCCCCCCTTTTTCCTCTATTACAGGCGCCATTTTTAAATTATATAGCCTATGTCAAGCTGTTTGGGCTGTAGCGCGTGCCAAAGAAATGGCATACATACAAAAAACATACATATGCTCGAAAAACATTATGCTCCTTCTGACGAAGTTGGGTAAATAGCAATAGCTTTGGTTTTATAATTTACAGTAAAAATCGCTTAGAATATCAATAGAACCACAATATTTTTTATAACCATTTTTATATTCTCGGTAACATTAAAAAGCCGGTTTTTTATTGTAAAAACAGAAATTATTTAATTTTAGTTCTGATTTAATGCCCATTTATGTCGGATTACTTTTGGGTGTAAGATAAAGACTCATTTTGTCAATATTTACTTTGAGTTAATTCGAAAAGGTACAATGTAAAACTAAGTTGACTTTAATTAGCTTCACAATGCGATATAATTTACCTACAGTTTGTTTGTGTTTATCTTCCAGTTCTTTGTATCCAGTTATTACATTGTTCACATTGTACACTTTTTTATAACTGTTATTTTCTATATTTACTTTATTATTCGCATGATAAGACACGAAAACTTTTTATATGACGAACATAAAAGGTTAAATGTGTGGTTTCATTTGTACAGTTTTCTATTTGACCATACTAAGGTTTTAGTAATAGAGGAATTTACACCACAGTTCACAACGCGGACCAAGTGGGAATTGGTAGACTTCACTGTTGAAACCTCTTTTAGGGTTCCTTACCCAAAAGGTAAAAACAGCACCATATTACTAAGATTACTGTTCGGCTGTCCGTCTGTCTATCAACAGGATGTATTTCATGAACCGTGATAGCTAGACAGGTGCAATTTTTACAAATGATGTATTTCTGTTTCCGTTATGGCAACATATAACAACATATGACAACATATACTTAAAACAAAATAAACAAAACAAACGTTTTTTTTTATAGATAGTGAAACGGAATTCGTTGTGTGTGAGGCCCACTCGCATTTGCCGGTTTTTAAAGAATTTTCTCAAGATGTTTTCCTTTAAAGTCATAGCAAGTGATAAATAATGTCTAACACGTACATAAAAGAAAATAAATAAACATGTTTGCGATTCGAACTGGGAACTCCCGTTAGGCCGGATTTGAGCCACCACGCTAACTGCTAAGGCACTGAGGCAAATTCAGAAATCATTCATGTTTCTCACGTGTATTACTGTAAATGGTAATTTCCACACGAGGAAGTGAAAAGTTTCTGATGCATTTCTCAGAGCCTGTACCGACTGGCTGCTACGTTCAGATTACACTTGCGGACAGCAAAATGTATGAGGATATTTTCATTTAACAAGATCGATGTAGAGGCAGTTCTACTGCACATTCATCATCAAATCATAATGAACAAAGCTCTATTAGAAGTATGTACATTGTACACATTTAAGTTTTTATATCTGAAATCCTGATGAAGAACGGCGTTACAGCGTGTTTTTTTATCAACCGAAGCGTTACAGCGGTACTTAAAAACATTCTACCCACGTGACGGAGCGGTTACCATAGTGGTTTGACAAGCAGTGGGTTCCGGGTTCGATCCCCGATTTAGATTTCTGTTCTGGGTCTCCGTGTTTGTGTATTCTTCTTTGTGTGGATCCATGGCACTCACGACACTGGAAAAAATCCTAGGTGTCATGAGAGTAGAAAGCGATATTCAAAATATAAAAAAATATATTAAATAGTGACTGACAGACAACACATTTTAAAATCGATTGATTTAAAATCAATCAATTAAAATAATGGTACACAGTTCAATAACCTTCAGTACAATAACACCTTCGCTAGGTGGTAGAACCAATGTAGTTCGACCGGGGATGTACCTTCGCGTTTCGGTGGAAGGGTGTGGTTGTCGGCTCACTTTTATATGAGGTGACCATCTCAGACCTCGGGAGTAGCAACGCATCTGTGATAGACTTCATATAGAACTCCTGTTCTATATGAAGTTGCTTACAAATGTCCATGGGCGGCAGTAACCACTTATCATCAGGTTGGCTGCTTGCTCGTTTGCTACTTCATATTTATATTAAAAAAAAAACTATGCACCTTGATGTAGATAAACTCCAAAATTTAATTACAAATCATCAGTAGAAAAAACGTTTTTAAATAAAACAGTTAAAGGAAAACAATATTCAAATGTCTTTGAAATGTAAAACAGATCTTATGATGTTTAACATAATGCGCAGCCAACAAAAAGTTTATTAGAGCGTACTAATCTTTTGATGTTCTAAGAAATAATATTAAAACAATTTAATAATAATTTACGTTTGATGAAGGCCTTTGACTAGTGCCAGAAATACGATCTGGAGCGAAAACAAATATTTTATTCATAAGCTTTTAAAGGTTTCGCCCTGTGACTAGCTTAGCGGAAAATAATGTTAGCTAACTATTGCTTTTGATTTTAAATTCTAATGGAAATAAAATTATTTTAAAATTCCCGATATTTAAATTAGTAACATCGTTAAAAACATTAAAAGTAAAAGCCGACTGCTTTAAACGAAATTTTTGCTCATAATAATATATTGAGTTTTAGTCAAAATAGTCTAGTAAAAGCATTACAATATACATATTTTAGATAGGCCTATTTACTAGCTTTTATTTGATACCCATATTGTCCTAATAGTAAAAAAAAATGTTTCTTCCTCCTCATTTTCCTTTATTTTCAGGCGCCATTAAAAAAAATATATAGCATATGTCATTATGCAAGCTGAAAAGATTTCAATGATATGCCATGCGTCACAATCCGTCAAGCCGTTTGGGCTGTAGCGCGTGCCAAAGTAATGGACATACATACAAACGAACATACATACATGCACACCAAAAAACATTACCCTACTTCTGACGCAGTCGGGTAAAAAGCAAATAATATTGAGTAAGTAAAATTTCATAAAAATACATGGTAATATTTTGATGTGAGCATCGTTAAGGGACCGCTTCGTTGTATTCTAACTACTAACTCACGTGTACTCACACATACCCAACCCTACTCAAACATATACAAATACTTAAACCCATGCACACATAACCGTGTGTATTAATTTACCATGCAAACATCACTATTTATGAGACTATTTTATGTGGCCGATTTCTCATTCGTTGGCACATGTCTATCGATATCGAAAATCGAAGAGTTAGTTTTTTATGAATATGAAGTAGCACACTTCATATAGAACAAAAAACTTCATATAGAACAGGGGTTCTATATGATGTCTATCACAGATGCGTTGCTACTTCCTCATATGGTCGCCTCATATAAAAGTGCAACCATATCCTTCCACCGAAACGCAAGAACTGCTTCACGCTAGAAATAGGTGTGGCGGTGGTACTTCCCCGGTCGAACTACATTGGTTCTACCACCTGACAAACTTACTTACAGATGGTAAAGTGGCTCACTCTTCGATAACTGACTGTTTTTACTTTTACAAAGTTCCAGTGTTTTATTACACTTTTGTAGTATTATTAAATTGAATTAATATATGCAATTTCACTTCAATTACTTACTAGGTAGACAAAAGTGTCGTTTTGCCTTGAAAGAGGTTATCTTCAAAGCTGGTGAGATCTTTTCAAACATACACACATACACATACAAACATTTAATAGTAGCATAGGTGCTATTGTACTGATATACAGGATGGGATGTTTATTTTTATAAAATTTGAAAAGAAGAATATCATTTTAACTGCCGTCAAGTGTACAAAGATATATTTTAAAGAACATTTTCGAGCAAAGTTCATGTTACGCGGGCAGCACGTAAAGCTCAAGATTCTGAAGCCAGTAGACATTTCTATCAGAAATCTCACTACGGTAGTGACTTTACAACCACTCCGATATGCATCGCTGGAAATAAGGGAGTTTTCACATTTGTCGTCATATCATCCTTTATCTTGTTTTATTTTAAAGGTTTTATTTGTGACCAATAAAATCTGTTTCCGCTACTGAAGACATAACTGCTTAAACAATGCGTTAAAGCAAAGCATCATGCAGCATCTGTGGCGAAGGTCAGGTAAGACTGACTTTAGTTAAGGTTGATTACAGATGTTTACAATGGTAAATAACCATCAGATGGACTGCATGCATACTTACCTGTTTTGTGTTTTACCCCTGGATACGTATTTCTGTAATATACGGACTAAGGGGTATAAAAAAATAAACTTAATAACTCCATTACGCTCTAATTTTGGTTGCTTTAGAACAAATAGTGGATACTTAAAACCACTCGGATGTTTTCGAACGTCCCATAAAACCTCCGACGCAAGGTTTTCGCCTGAAAAATGACCCCGCGTTGTACTTTTACAGTATTTTTTGTTCGGCTCTTGTATCGAAATTTCCAGGTTTTCGGCACGGGTGTACTCCAGAGAATTTCAGCATTCGTAAAGAATATTCCTGCCGGAGAGCAAGTAGTGGAGTATCGAAAAATTGTTTCGCGTTGAATTTTTACAAAATGGATGCTTCGCAAAGAATTTGTATCATGATTTTAGTAGACTAGAAAAGAGTGCAGTGATACTGCGCTCTGAGTAATACGATATCTTAGGAACGGCTGTAATAATTTTGATGAAACTTAAACAGCATTATGCATTAACACCATTAAAATATAGGTAACCCTTACAAATAATAAATACTTAAGCTTTTGTACAGTTTTTATTAAGATAAATATGGCGCGTAACAGAAAAATGTGACGTGTATCAGAAAAATGTGACGACAAATTTCTCTCATACGTCCATAAAGAAGTTTTACTTAAAAAATGGTTAAGCGAGTGAGAGAGAATATTGCATAAATGTATAAAAATTGTTTGGAGTACTTAGGTTATTCAGAAAATGGAGTTACTATTTTTAGAACGTTTGTTTGTCTATTTGTCTGTGTGCTTATGTGATTCTGAAATCGCGTATGTGATTCTGAGTGAGTCTCATTTGAGGTCGGTCACAGGCGCGTTGCTAGCTTGTAATACCTTAAAGCATTTGTATGTATTATCGGCTGACTTATATTTGAGGCGAACTTCCTAGTCCTAGGGAGTAGCAACGCATCTGTGATCGACTTCAGATAGTACACCTGTTCTATATGTATTTACTTGCAAATTTCGATGGGCGGCAGTGACCACTTACCATCAGGTAGACTGTATGCTTTGCTACTTCAGTAATTAAAAAAAAACACAATTTATTTACCTCACATGTCTAAAATATTGCTAATTGATTCAATTACAATGATTCTAAAAATAGGCGTTCGTGAAAGACCCCATATTCCGTAGCCAAACATTACGTATGTTTTCACCTTTTCCAAAATCCGTTCCCAAATCCTCACGGGGTGTTTGCGGGGATGTTTGTTACGATTTATAGTTGTAATCTGCACCAACATGGCCTTGTTTGTTTCTGATCGCGCCGACCTTTCCAATATTGTTTGTTGTACCAATACTTCTGTGTTTTATGTTTGGGAGCACTTTTACCAAAAGCATATTCTGTGATACGTCGGTATTGCTATTTTGAACTTATTTTGTTAGGTTATCCTTGTGATTATTTTATGATTATTTTGCATGAAGAAAATCGATTCCAGATTCTTGCAGTGCCGCACTATCTTGTTCTAGTTTAAGTGATGTATTAAGGTACACCTACTAACTTTCACGGCAATCCATGTTACTCCTTATGAGTATGCAGTACATGCGTCTGGTATAAATTTATACCAGGAAATAATGATTACAACGCTTTCTGCACTCATAGCTCCACACTAAGATTTTTTCTTGTCTCGTGAATGATATAAAATACCCAGATAAATAAAAACACCCAGATCCAGATCATATCTCTAAATTCTTCATTCAGATGTCTGTCTGGCCAGGGATCGAACTCGAAACCCATTGCGGGTAAGACCGGTATGGTTCCGGTATGATCGATGCGCCACGCGGTTTGTCTTAAATCTTCTATACATTCACTTAAATATTCCCCCTTTTATTTTACTACATTAAAAAGTCCATAAAATGCATGCATCCCTTAAGAGCTGAACTGTAAAATCGTTTCCTAGTTCTGTTACTATAAAATAAAAATAGTTGTGACGATAATGTTTCTTCGAAAAGACTCTCACGATATACTTTGTAACTAAACAAAATCGCGAGGAAATATAAACTTAAAGTTACGTTACATATGGGGCAACATGTTCAAGACAAACCGATCTAGAACAGACAAACTAGGTCTTAGTTTAAGACGGAATAAGCTAGAAACTCAATCCCGTGTGTAGAAACTTGTTACCCAAGTACGCACAACTTGGCTCTAGGCGTTACGGGCGTATTAGAGGTTAGGTACTATATATACATTGAGCAACATATATTTTCATAGTTATTATAAAGTTATTACGTGTCAAAAAATATCAATAGATCAATTTTAAGAAGATCGGGCGACTTTTACGAGTTTCGTATAATATTCACGTCTTACACTTAAAAAAAAGAAATAAATAAACAAATAAGTAAAAAAAAATGCCGTCACGAGATACCTGGTAGATGTGAAACATCGAGTTCGTGTAAGTAATATGTATAAAAGACAAAATCGCGACAGGAACTAAATATATAGCATATTTAAAATAACGCCATCTACGAACGGTACCTCGCACTAAGTCGAACTAACACCGCAGCCCGCTTAGTTTTGTGCGAAACTTATAGTTCGGAAAATGTGTAACAGAAGGCGCAAAATGCTTAAATGCAAGGATCGCCAGGCCAACAATCGGGGGTAACCTGCGCTTATAGATGTTTCACATCAAAAAAGGCTTATCCTGGTAAGTATATCTCCTACTTACCCGATGCATTCCAACTTAGTCCTGAAAGGTAGAAACGCATCTGTGGCTAACCTCAAGTAAGAGTCTGATTTAACCTGAAGTTGATTACAGTGGTCCATGAGGGGCAGTGGGCACTTCTCATCAGGTGGATAGGTGGAATACATTCTCGTTTGTAACTTTCATATAAAAAAAACTTATTTTTTATGAGTATCTTAGTTGCCCATAATTAAACATCAATACTAACAATGTATTTGTAAATAAACCATAAACAATATAAATGTTATTTTCATTTATCTAAGATTAGGTGGATACCTAATTTGACAATTTTTATTACAAAAACTGTAAAAACTACAAAAGTTTTCAGAACAGAAAATTGGAAATGACAAAACGAAATAACTTCAGTATGGTTTAAAATAAGTCTTATAGATTTCAAGTAATCCAAACAGTTTCTATAGAGCGTTAGATCTTCGCGGAACTCTTAACAAGATTTCCTTGCGACGTCCAAGATTATGTTCTTGCTTCAGACTTGAAAGCATTTAAAGTTTCGTTGCAGACGAAATAAGCTCCAAACTCAATTCCAAGTGTTGCAACTCGTTACCAGAGCAACTACGCACTCGATAACTTGCAGCTCGTCTAGCGAGACATTTGGAGTTTACGAGTATTACTTGGTATTTATGTTGCCTTGGTTGGGAAATTTTGAATGTTGGTTTTTTATTAGCACTCACTATAAATATGTAAAGTAGAAATGAAAGGAAATATGCTAACAAAATAAATGAAAGGGGGAAAGAAATATGCGACAAGAATGTTACGAAGTTAGATGGTTAGATAGATACAAAGAAAAAAATGCTTATAAGTACCTATTATTATTTTTCTTATTATTAAATAACTTTCTTATTATTTTATTTTTTATTAACTCAATTTAAATATGTAGAGTAGAAATGAAACGAAATATGCTGACAAAATTAATTAAAGGGGAAAAGAAATATGCAACAAGAATGTTACGAAGATAGATAGATTAGATATACCTATAGAAAGTAAATATATTTATACCTATATTTATACCTATTTTTTCTTATTATTAAATAACTTTCTTATTATTATTTCTTATTAATACATATAAATGTAGTGACTATTCAACAAAAACGCTGCAAGTTTTTTAGTACCTGACTGCGTCAGATGGAGGGTAATGTTTTTTGAGCTTATGCACATATGTATGTTTATTTCTTTGGCATGCGCTACAGAACAAACGGCTTGACGGATTTCGACGTATGACATATCATTATTTTGTTCCAAGTTGCATAGTGACATAGGCTATAATTTATAAAAACCACCTCTAAATAGAAAAAGGGAGGGGGGGGGGGCAAAGGAATGACTATTTTAGACCATTACATATATGTATGCATATATTTTAAAGACTATTTTGTTACTGTGTGAACAAACTCCTAAAAAGCGTTACCTCCGACTGCAAATTACAGTTTAAACAGTCGGGTTCTATGCTTTCATAATAATTTACAGTTAGCGTCGAAAAGCACGGGAGCGCTTTGCCAAATTCTTTCTGGCAACGCACTACGTAGTAACCGGAAACCTCCGATTTACATGGACCGCAACCACACTACACGGCAGCGACAATAAATCGGCAAGTTGTTGTTACGTGAATATCACTGCAACTTTTTGTGGCTGCGTTGTTTGCGTTGTGGTTATTACAAAAATGTGTTTGCGATACGGTAGTCGAGAGTAGGTGCGTTGTGGTCAATAGCGTTCATTCAATTAATTGGCCGGCAATGTTGTTCCCGTGAATAAAACTATGCATATTCATACAAATTTGAGTCCATCCACGTTTTTGCGTTGTGGTGGAGTGTTGTTTTGATTACGTGTGAGTAAACAGTTAATATTGGTTTGCAGAACTACATGGTTTGATTTGCTCGAAAAGGTCAAATATGATTAAAAAAAATTCATGTATACAATTAGCACACGGCAGAAGTGACATTTCTGAAAAGAAGCCTACGAGGGATAATAGATAGATAATTATAAAATTCTAATAAGAATCGATTATAATTATAGTTACTACAGTGAATATTCCGATATTTAATTTCGCATACATTAAACTTGTTATCTCATATAAGCAACGAAGTATAATAGTTAGCGTGATTCAGAAAGGGGTACAGCTCCATCTAGTTCGGATTAATACTTCTTTAGAATGATTATAAAGAAGTTTCACTTCAATTATACTTTGTCAGTTCTAACATTATTATTATTCAACAACGTCTTGTACACGCGTAACCCACACTTGGATTTTCTTCTGTATCGTGGTTGTCTTAGCCTACACAAAAGCGAATAATCAAACTCTCAGTTCCGGAACAGAAATCTATTCATAATCCAGATATCTGTCTAGCCGGAAATCGAACCCACTACATTTATAGCCTGTGACGACCGCTCCGCCTCGCAGTTTGTCGTTATGTGCATTTATTGGAGTTTACTCCTTAAGAATCGGTTTTTTGATATAAGGCGCCCGGTATAAGAAAAATATGAGGAGTAAAATCAACTGAACGAATGACCTCGTTACGTTTTTGGTGTGAGCAGTGCAGCTAGATAGT
>DWNE01008024.1:0-11819 GCA_018249875.1 Cecropterus toxeus | reverse complement strand
TTTCCAAAAAATCGTCTTTTCGGGTGGCAGTCAACTGTAGGTAAGCTGTCATTGGCAAAGTCAGCGGAAGTGTTAAGGCAAATTATAATAAATTTATGTAATTAGATGATCATTTGTGTTTCTATAGTTGCAAATATGTATTCTATATTATCTTTAATGGTACATTTATTTAAAAAAGAGATGGTATGTCTTTTTCTCACTCAATAATGCAAGAACCACCAAAGTCCGAATAGATGTAGCTTATTTACCTGGTCAACTAACATACTTTTAATTTCGATCTATTTAAAGTTGGTGACTATTTTATGTCCCGTAGCGAAGCACGAGTACTTCAGCAAGTATTATAAAGTACGAAATATTACGCTCGATAATATCTACTCAATATAATGCCTGTATTTTTTGCCATTATGATCACTAATTTCTTCTTTGTCGTTTCTTCATCGCTGAAGATATCGCATCGCATAAAATTATCCATAAGAGTCCTTGGGAAAATTACTTTTCATACTGCTCCAGTTTTTTTGGATGTGTTCATAGGGCTTCAGCGTTCATAGGGCAGTCGCAACGGGAAGCCTGGTAAGAGTAGCTATTTTGTCACATCATCGGGTAAGTGACCGGCCGCAAGATTTTTTTCCTTTTATCTTGCCCAGTACTACCTTGTCGAGGTGCGATGTGACCCAAATAGAAGAGGAAGAGGATCCTTTGGATGGTCGATAATCGGTTTTCTATACACCATGACAACTATCACGTAGTTTTTAATATTAATTACGATTACCGATTCCAAGTTACTTTATTTATGTCTAATATTATAGAAAAACATGTTAAATATTTAAAAGAGGTTCTTTAATAATTAACATTCACAAAGAGGATTTTTGACTCGCTACTAGCAGAACTGTACCCTTAAAACATTTGCATTAAAAATTAAATAGCTTTGTTTTGTTTCTGTTACTTGTTTGTAGTACTAATGGATATGCCGAAAACCTCTAACAGAAATCCCCACGTGTATTTCTCCGTAATGGTATTGTTAAGAATTTAATATCGAGCTCTCAATTTCAAAAGCCAAAGATTAAATGAATATCCGACTTTGATCTAAATCAAATATAAAACAGCTTCAAATTTGAAATTATCAAGGCGTTGCGTAATAGAAAGTAAAATGAGAAGGATCGCGCTATCTTCTTCAATATTTGATTGGAAGTCTTAGACGTCGGAATTTCAAATGCGAGTATTCGTCTCCAAGGATCGGAAATGCAATTAAAAGTTTTACACCACCAATGAAGGAATATTTTCAAAGCGTAATTAGAGTAGAGACTTTGGTTTTTTAATTTTTAATTTAATAAGAATATTTCATGAACAAAACTCTTTAACCAACAAGGAAGATGGCACTTACGTGTCTATGACCGATTTGGAGAAGAATTCCAATACTGTCTGGGTCTAAGTACATTATTACTTAGGTAATGTGATTGTAATGATATATTTTTATTGAATAGGTGTGTTAATGTACAATTCGAGGGATTCTAACTTAGTCTACAAGAGTGATAAAAGCAAAGCATTTGAGTCACATCTCAGGTAGATGGATGGTATTCGGAGTTGATTACATGGTTAGCAGTGACCATTTACCATCTGGTGGCTATGCTTACGATTTCTTCATTACAAAGATAAGATAAATACCTAATGTTAAGTTAATAGGAGATCTAATTTTGGAACACGATACGAGTACCTACGTAGCCCGTTTCGTGTCACAGAGATTTCGTCTTCACACGGCACATATTATTCACTTATCGAACGCGTCGTCCCGCATCCTAATTACCGGTCGCAGTTGGTATTGAATTGTACCCAATTGATCCGAAATGATTGTCAATTAATGCTATCGAATCTACAAAATGTACTTGTGACTAATAAAATGGATCCTAATGATAATTTTCTCCATCTATATATATAACATATTCTCTCTATAAGACGTCAAACATGCTTTTTTTATTTTTTTATAAATATGAAGTAGCAAACGAGCAAGCAGCCCACCTGATGGTAAGTGGTTACTGCCGCCCATGGACATTTGTAAGCAACTTCATATAGAATAGGGGTTCTATATGAAGTCGACTACAGATGCTTTACTACTCCTGAGTACTGACATGGTCGCCTCATATAATAGTGAGCCGCTCCTTTTGTTCTTTCGTTTCGGTGAAAGGGTGTGGTTGCCGGCTAATACAGATGTCTATGGGCGGCCACATACCATCAGGTGGATTGCATGCTCTTTTGCAATATTTTGAATTAAAAAACCGCTGGATTTGAAATGTACAACTAGTTAAGGATTCTGCTACTAGTCATTTTGCAATCATTTCATTATAGATAGACACACCCTCTCTTTACCAAACTAAGCTTAGAGTTTTAGGCCATAGTCCACCGCGCTGGCCAAGTGCAAATTAGTAGACCTCGTACATCTTTAAGATTTTTTTATTCATAAAGTCTCAGCTGTGCAGGTTTCCTCACAACGTTTTCCTTCGCCGTAAACCCTCGTACCAATCGGACCCTTCACAATGTATTACAATAAAAATATTTTAAAGCTAATTTTACAAAACTATAGTTTGGTTTTAATTAATATTTAACGATTATTATTAACCTATTTTATATTAAACGACCCCTTTCAAAATAATTTCCCCCGTCTAGGAATGTATAATTAATCTGTCTCTTCTATACTTTCATTGAAAATTTAAAAGATCCGTTCTGTCGTTATGCAAAGTAACATTTATGAGGAAAAAAGTATCACTGCACACTGTATTATTTATTGTAGCGGTCACCATACCGGTCCGACACGCAGTGGGTCCCGGGTTCGATCCCGCCCCGACAGAAATGTGAATGATGAGTTTAGATTTCTGTTCTGGGTCTGGATGTTTCTGTATTCGTCTTTGTGTGCCCATGGCATCCACGACACAGGAAAAAATCCTACTGTGGGGCCATTAGTGTAGAATGCGTTTATGTTTATGTTGTGCTATGTTTTTTCCCGCGGCTCCACCCGCTCGGGTCGCGTACCAAAGTACCACGTAAAAAGTATCCTGTGTTAATTCAGGATTAAAATTGTATGCTAAATTTAAATTCAATAAATAGCTTTCGTATGATAGAGTAACAAACACACATACCTATGTACACCCTAGCAAATTTACGCGTTTAGAATATTAGTAATTTCAGCTATATATTATTCTCTGTATTCTCGGACCACCGTAATGAGTACGAGTTTTTAGTTACGAGTTTTTCTTTTATGGCGTCAAAGTAGCAAACGAACATGCAGTCAACCTTATGGTAAGTGGCCACTGCCGCTCATGGTCATCTGTAAGCACCTTCATATAGAACAGGGATTCTATCTAAAGTCACAGATACATTGCTACTCCCGAAGACCAACATGGTCGCTTCTTATGAACGTGAAACCTCACCCTTTCACGACAACGCAGGACCTGCTTCATGCTAGAAATAGTTGTGGCGGTGGTATTTCCCGGTGCGGTGGTGGTGTCGAACTAAACTGGTTCTACTGATAAAGAATAAATAACACTTCCTTAAAACAATATGTACTACGTTCTCGCCCATCATTCCAAAGTATGTACATTGCAACGTATGGCCGAAAACAATCGTTAACGTTATAAAATGAAATGTCTTTATTTTGTATAGATCTACGAGGGTACTCACAAATTGTCATTTACATTTTTTGCTACACTACCACCGTATCGGAACACGACCTTTACTGAGAAGAGCCAACAAGAAACTCAGCCGATTTGCTTGTTTTATTTGTATGACATATGTGTGTAATTTTTTTTAACAATTTGTTTTTTCATATAGCAATCAAAGCCAGTATATTGCGTTACATTTGACTAAACATGAGGCTTCTTTGTTCAAAATGTGATCCAAAAATAAGATTACATTTGGTCGATTAATTGAACATGAAAGCATCAAAAACAGACAAAAAAAACCCAGAGGCATTTAAACACAACAAATAATAATATGCCTTCATTTATAATATTCATATAAAATATCGGAGTGACTGCCAATACCCATATCCATGCAAATACCCAATCTGAGATATAAGTGGATGACAGTGGACTCAGACCCTAGAAGATCGTAACGCAGAAATGTCCATGAAGTTGTCTAGACTGATGTTTAATACGGTTAAGGTAATTATTTAGAGAGCGCTTAATGTAATTTATTCGCTTCCCCACCGCGCTAGCTTCGGAATTTGTGCGAATATTTGCACAACTTATCATTGTTTACATACGGTAGCGGTTACATAATGGCCCACTATATATTAACTTAATTATGAGACTCGAGGAAAATTTATACATAGAATATAGAACAGCAGATAGAGCTATGCAGAAAGTATAGTGAACGAAAATAAAAAAACCCAACCAAAGTTAGGTGTTTTTGGAAATATTTTTTCTGTTTTAATATATAGCGTTTTAGGTTAAAAGAAGAAATATTTAATTCACGCTCATATGTGATTAATTAAAAATACATCAACCAATTTTAATATCACAGGTACACAAAAACGCAATAAGTCTTCCAATTATGGACACTGTATGTTAGTGAATTATTTTGAGCGCGCGGCATTTGTTATAGTAAGATTTAATAACGAGTATTTTGCATATGATCAAGCGTAAGTGTTCACTGTTAATCAATAATGTACAGTAATACCCCGATCTTACGCGATGGGTGGGACTGAGTAACAGCGGAGTAATCTTAATTTAGCTTGCACCCTGGAAAGGATAACATAAGCTCCATCTGTCATTTTTTAAAATCTGTGCATAAACAGTGCGAGTTTCTTAACTTATTTATTTGCATAGATAATGGATTCCGATGATGAAATATGAAGTAAATATTTTATGTGTCAATGGTAATTGGCATATAGAATAGGCCATTGAAACTTGAATGACTATCTTGAGAACAATAAATAATAATAAAAAGTCCCTAGTAGTAAAAACATTGACAAAAACCCTTTAGGAGTACTTATTATCAGAGGAGCTTGTAATAAAAAGTTTAATCGGTCTCAAAGTCGCTTTGTAAAAGTCTAAATAAACGCAATCAAATTGAATAAATACGTAGTCAAATTTCACTAGGCTTCACTTAATTGAAATTTTATCGTTTGATGAAAAGACAAAATATTCCACGAATCGGTATTGCTTACCAATTTCCGGTTTTATTAAGCTCTTACATAACTACTACTAGAGAAATAACTTTATTCTAAAATGCTAAAAGCTAAAAATGCTTTTAGAATATTAGAATTAAGTTATTACAGAACAGGGATTCTATCTAAAATCGCTTACTGGTGCTACTCCGGAGGACAGAGTTAGTCGCCTCATATACTCGTATAAGTGTGCCGGCAACCGGCAACCATAATACCCTTCCAATTAAACGCTAGAACTGCTTCACGCTAGAAATAGGTGTGGCGGTGGTACCACTCCAGTCGTAGTACACTAGCCCTACCACCTAGTAAATCTGTAAGCAACTTCGAAATATAATACAGTTGCCTTTACTTCTACCATCCGAAGAAAATCGCAGATGTGTTTCTCCCGAAGAATAAGACCTAAACAAATCAAGTCACATTCGCATTAAATAAATCAGTTTCGATATTAGGCAAGTGCAACACTTCCAAATCTTTTACTTTCTCTCTTGTTATTATTCATGTAAGCGTTGTTATGCAAGTTAAAATGCATTTAGTACTTGCTTTTACAAATAAATGAAAAAACATGAATTCATTCGGGAACAAGGTTAGCGTGTAGAATACGAGGTATAAATGATTTTTAGAAATACAGGGCGGTTTAAAACGCTGGGGAAATGGGGTTGCGGAATGTACCACTCGTTCGTATAGGAAGTAGGGTCGGCAAAACTATTTGCTTGCATTTTAAATAATTACTCTCATTTTATATCTCTGCCCGTCTGTATATTTGCTTTTACTTTTGTGCTTTTGGGACCTCGTCGATCCCGTTAAGCATTCAGGATCTTCCTAAAATATGGTCCTTATCCTTACCAAACATGCCTCATGGTTAGTCAAATGTAAGGCTGTACTGTAGCTAGCTTTTTATTGCCCATGTAAATAAACAAGATGCTTAAAAAATACGAAGTATTACAAAAAAATAACAAACCCGCTGAGTTTTTTGCCGGATCTTCTCAGTTGAGGTCATCCTCCCATCCGATGGTAGTGTGAGAAAAAATACTGTAAATGACAATTTGTAAGTGCCCCCGTAGGCCTATACAAAATTTCATTCAAGACATTTCATTTCAGTTTTATTTAATTTCATTTCCTTATGTCTCTAAATGAACAGGCAATTTCAAAGTTGCACAGACAAACTGACTACGCTTCTAATTAAACAGTGGTTTATGTGACATTTTTATAATATTGAAGTAGCAAACGAGCATGTAGCCCACCTGATACCTGGTACATCTGCAGTTGAACCTATTAGCAATTATATCCTCTCCCTATAGGTAATTAAAGGGAAAATGGAAGGCATTAAATTATATCAATTCTTATGTTACATTTTTTTAAAAACCCGAATGAATTCGCGGTGCACCACTATTTATAACTGTAAAGTCGTGTAATTTCGCATCGGTTGTCGTAAAAATTATCATATATGAGTAAAAAAAAATGCATTCTACACTCATAGCCCCACACTAGGATTTTCGCCTGTGTCGTAGTTACCATGGACACAAACACCCAGACCCAGAACAGAAATCTAAACTCATTATTTTTATTTAAGTCTGGCCGGGAATCGAACCCCGGACCCACTGCGCGTCACACCGGTATGATGACCGCTCCGCCACGCGGGTCGTAATATAGAGTACGCTACAAACAGATAACCACAAAGCTTCTGTTTTAATTCGAGAATATGCAAAACACATTACTAATGTAGGTATAAGATTTTTGTGCGGACTGTACCACCGCTCGTTTCAGGTCGCTAACATTAGGTTTCGAGGCTTCATTTGTACCAAACCTGAAATTGCGGACGCTTGTATCTGATATTAATTTAAAATTTTAAAGAAACGTGTTAACTTTGTAACACGTAACATACACATGAATTGTACGCTGTAACACATACCGGTTTCGAAGTTGTGTTTACCAAGTGTAGATCGTGTTGTTTTAATGAAAATGGGTAGCAATAATTATAAAGCGGTGTAAGAGTTCCGCAAGTTTGACTGTAGATACTGAATATCTTACACCACTTTTTACGTACCTATTTACTTTATACGGGATATATAAAACAAGTGTTTTATCACAAGAGCGATGTAAGTTTTAAATTCTCGTTCTACATACCTGAAAAAATATGAAGTAAAGTTTTGATAGCAATATCAATTAAAATACATTATAATGTATTATCCTTTTGTACTGTCGAAAAATTCTACTATCGATAATTACAAGGACTTAATGCCATAAACACAAGCAAATAAACATAAGCAAAGTGAAGGTTCGGCTCACGTTATTGCTTCTTAATAAATATGTACCCAGCGGGATGACTCCTTCGCTCATTGAATTAATTAAGAGGGTCGCGTGCTGATGAGATAACCGTCCACGCAACCTCATCCGGTTAATGTAATAAAGTGATCTATTATCGTGTGTTTGACCCAATTACTCCAATATCTTCAATCCTTCTTTCATTTATGGTATATTGTAGTTTTCCCTCCAATGTCTTTAATCTTCCTTTACGTTATTTTTGGGGTAATAAACAAAAATGCATACAGTGATATTATTGCTTCTTTCGCAGTATCCGAGAATGGGATTAAACGCATACATAACAAATAATTTATATAAATATTCTCTGGATTATGTTGTAGTGTATATATCGTATGTATGTATGTGGTTGTTTTAGTCGGTCTTTGTAAAACGGACCCTAGTTTTCTTTTTGGTTTTTTTTCTTTAACCTAAGGGGAGCATAAATAAGCATTAAAGCATAAAGCCAATGCCAGTGTTTTTAAATATATACATTACATTGACGACCCGCGTGGCGGAGCGGTCACCATACTGATCTAATGCGCAGTGGGTCCCGAGTTCGATTCCCGGCCAGACAGACATCTGAATGATGAGTTTAGATTTCTGTTCTGGGTCTGGGTGTTTGTGCATTTGTCTTTGCGTGTCCATGGCATCCACAACGCAGTAGAAAATCCTAGTGTGGACGCTATGAGTGTAGAAAGCGTTCTATACATTACACATTAAACATACACATTACATTATTTGTAAGTAAGTAAAGACATACACATAAAATGAGTATCTGTGAGCCTGATTTTGAAATATATCTTCCCATCGATTCTTTCCGTACAAATGTAAACAAGGAAAAAATTACGCTATGTTATAGGTATACGCTCAAAACGGTTAAAAATATTTTATTGAGAACATGTCTCATAGTACGAGTATACTCTTATGTTTTGCATATGCATACCTGTATTGAATGTCGTTAATCAACACATTCTAACAAAGCTAGAAGTTAGCGATAGACTAGATTGTTTCAAGAAATTTATCACTCGTTCTAGGGTTTCGGCTTCCTGCATATTCATGTTCTTCTCAGACCTACGATCTTGGTTGAAGCGATATATAGTATGATATAAACCTTGAGTTTGATGTAGGCATGCCTAGATTAACAGATTAGATATATTGGTTGGTTTTAATTATGTCCTGACACGTCCCATTATACTATCTTGTGTGTTTGTTTTTATGAAACTTACTAGTATCACAAATGTGTGTGTATGTGTGTTTTTTTAAGAATGACGTAGCAAACAAGCATGCAGTCTACCTGATGGTGACTGCCTGACCTGCAAGCAACTTCATATAGAACAGGGGTTCAATCTGAATTCGATCATAGATGCGTTGCTGCTCCTGAGGACTAAGATGGTCGCCTCATATAAATGTGTGTTAGCCGGCAACCATATCCAACGAAACGCAAGAACTGCTTCACGCCAGAAATAGGTGTGGCGGTGGAACTGCCCCGGTCGAACTACATTGGTTCTACCACCTAGTAAATATATTGGTATAATCGTAACATGATATTTGGCCTTTCATACAAATTCAAATTCATTCCACTAAGCGAAAATGTGGAATGAAAGTCATTGTCGATATGTGCCTTTTACAATGTCAAAAGTTGCGCAACACGTAGGCAGCGATAAAAACTAGTTTGCTATAAAATAAAGTTTTCGTTAGGGCTATTAGATAAATATGATGAAGTGCGGACCGTAACCCGTGCAGGCGGTATCACGACCGTCTTCCTCGTAATTTCCTTTCGTACAAATTAATGGAAAATCGATATCATTCGTTAACGGGCATGGGAATTTAGCCAATAGTTTGGTAACTTCAAATGTATTTTATACTTTCTGTTTTTTTTTTTACTTTATATTTGAAAGGCGTGGAGGAAAATGCTCTAGGCTAACCAAGAATATAATAAATAAGGTCAATGAAAAAAAATACGGTTAAAGCCATAACCCTAATGTCGAATGACGCTGCGTCCTATTAGATAACTTTTAAAATAATGCGTGAACAGGAAGGAGATGAGTCCTTCCTGTTTAAATATTATCAAAAATCTTCAACGAAATTTACATTTCTGTTTCCTAGTGCAGCAGGAATGAAATTATAATAGTTTTTTTACTGTTACAATAGAAAATTAAATCAGATCAAGTTAAATAATCAGGTTAATAACCTCATCGTTTTTTGGCCCGGTAAGAGCCAGTCCACACGGCGCGTTGCGTTGCGTTGCGTCGTCGCAACGCAAAGATTTTGACGCATAGCCGGCCACACGGGCTCTGCGCCAACGCAGCGTTACTACGACGTAGTTACGACGCGACGCAATGAGTACTCCCCCGCCCGCTTCGTCTCGGGCGCTGCAGTTCAGTCGCGTATGTGCTGCGTCGATGCAGCGCATCGTGTGTACACTATGATTATTAGTATGTAAAACGACGCAGCGACAGCGCTACGTCGACGCAACGCTGACGCAACGCACCGTGTGGACCGGCACTAAGACGGAAAACGTAACAGTACTGCACAAATATAATTGAGCAGTGGTTCTCAGTTCTAATGGCTTATCTCGTCTGTTCCACATTGATTGATGAGGTGTCGCTTCGGAAAATACTGGTTCTTTTCACCTTTGAATTACGAGGCGTTTTTAAAGAATATCAGTAACACTTTTTATAAAGATGTTTGATAGTATACCTCACCCTCTGAAAGTAATTGTATATCTTTATAAAATCTTTTCACGAAGTCATAAATCTCAAATTTACAAAATTATCATTTTTTTTTTACTTTGATGTAGTAAAAAGGACAATGACGAACGACAATGATTAACCAGGTGGTAGAACCAATGTAGTTCGACGTGATGCAATTCTTGTGTTCCGGTGGAAGGGTGTGGTTGCCGGCTCACTTTTATATGAGGTGATCATCTCAGTCCTCGGGAGTAGCAATGCATCTGTGATTGACTTCATATAGAACCCCTGTTCTATATGAAGTTGCTTACAAATGTCCATGGGCGGCTGTAACCACTTACCATCAAGTAGCCCACCTGATGGTAAGTGGTTACTGCCGCCCATGGACATTTGCCGCCCATGGATGTTTGCTTGTTTGCTACTTGATATTTATAAAAAAAAAACTAAATACCGACAATGACGCATTTACATAGACATGTCAAAATGACATTTTTATTGCATACTACTTTAATTCTACGACTCTGGCAGCTTCAGCTACGTTTATCATGAAAATGAGTATCTGGGTCATAAGCTATATGTGTGTCAAATTTGAGCGAAATTCGACCAGTAGTTTTTGAGGTAAATTGTAACACACATACCTATATCCTTACGAACATTCGCCTTTACAATATTAGTAAACTCTGGTTTTGTTTGTTTTTCATTTCAAATAAAGAACTAATCTTTCAACATAAAGTACAGTAAAAAATTTATAAGTATCTATTTATACGGTGTTTTAAAATACGCGCCTCTCGGAGCGGATATGATCTTGTCTGAAAGATTAATGTATTTTTAATATTCATGGCCTTAGAATGTTTTAGGTATACTTTTGATAATACTGGCACGATATGCGGTTTTTTGAATATATTATCGCCGCTATTTCGACACAGTTAGATGGATCGTGGTCACGACAAAACGTATTGCCGGATTTCACTGTGACCACGATCCATGTGGAAATATCGGCAAAATGAAATTAAAAAAAAAAACGCGTATCATGAGTACCCGTAACATATTGGAATATACCGGTTTCGCGATAACATTCGCCTAAAATCATATTCAAATTATATATACAAGGATTGTAGGCAAAGAACGTTAAAGTACACAAAGGATAAGGTAAGATATTATCCTCATTTTTTGAAGAAACATACGTACATATTTGAATAGCGCTGCTGTGCATTTGTATCATAATCGCACCCCTTTTTGTTCGAACAAGATTAAAGGAACTCACTCTGCCTCTGTTCCTTCAAATATTTTGCGCGCCAATATTTTCACCTACAAATATTCAAAGCACACAAGACGTGTTTCGAAACCTGTGGAATTTCATCTCAAATGAAATTTCCTTTGTTTCACCACTTAGCGCGTTGCCATGTGAGAGACGTACCTAATTTAAGTTAAATCTTAGAACACAACTAGTTCGTTAATAGGAAAGTGTCACAAGTTTGTGGAACACCTATCGTGAGTCTTTAATCTTATTTAGCACAAAGACTCGTCAAAGAAGTTTTAAGTTACATGTTTAGGTACAATTTACTTTCAGTTATTTAACCTTCGTAATTTCATCACTAGGATTCCATTCCAATAAATGTAATTAAGGGCCTATAAACATTATATAACACTACACTGATTTGGCTTACGTT
>DWNE01008023.1:0-11820 GCA_018249875.1 Cecropterus toxeus | reverse complement strand
TTTTTCAATTCGAACCAGTAGTTCCTGAGATTAGCGCGTTCAACCAAACAAACTCTACTGCTTTATAATATTAGTAATAGTATAGATAGGGGTTTTATCTGTAGTGTGCGGTGATTTAATGAAAGGTAAATGGGACTTACACAAAGCAGAAGATGACATACACATGCGAAACACTGTTGTAGCTCAGAGCGTACTACCACTTTATTTTGCCGTCTTATTTCAATATAGAAAATTGTGTTTTACTCTTTGGTATTATTATAGATGGCGTTGTGCGCAATTCTCGTGGTTAGTTCTTATTTTAATATTCGTAGTAACATCAAACATTAAAAAAGTCGGTACGCGAATGACGTAAAACTTAAAGAAAATAATGTAAACCAAATAAATTTCTTGTTTAAGATTGTGATTTATCATATTGATTACTTTACTAAAAAATACGCACTACTTATTACAATTTCAAAAATGAACAAAAGGTTCAAATAATATTATAAGTATATTGGATAACGGCGAAATAAAATGGCAAATGTAATCAAATTTCCAAGTGAGTAAAAAAAGTTCATCGGAAACTTTTTGCCCTACGCTTCCGACGTGAGAGTCTATTAAATTGCCGCACTGTACTATCAAAAGGGGACCAGATTGGTGGACCGTTAAACCGAATACAACGAGGTGTTCAACCTTATCCAAAAAGACGATGAAAAACAAACTTACCTAGTTATTCATTTAAAGCGTCTCTAAACGAAGTCCAATAACGCTTGTATACTCCAGTAATGCGGCCCGAAGCAGGCGTGACGCTGCGTTTGCGCACGCTTTTTGTTCCTCCCCCGCTGCCCCGCTAGGGATGCCAAGCGACTGGATATTACCGGATATGTCTGGAATTTGTCCTCATGTCCTGTCAAATACACGGCTGATTTGACCGAATTTTGTTAGTCTATTTATTGAACTTCATGATACTGGCTTTGTTTGTTTTCTTACACATTTCAATCCACAATATCGGATGTTTGACTGTTTGTTTTCTTACTTTTAATTATTTTTATTTACGGTTACTCTCAATATTTTTTACATTAATTAAAAAAAGTATCTGGTATTCAGGTTCCTTCAGATTTAGACTATTGGCCTATATAGTTTGTGATCAACTATATGAAGAGTCCTGGTTTTTTTAGTAAAATACCTGGCAACTCTATCTCCGCTACCGTTCCGCTAAACAAACGTCACGCAACAACACCAAATCGATTCGAGCCGATCGCATCTCGATCACCGGCCTAATAATAGGAAATCACTTTTTATAATCATCCCAATATTGTTATCGAAGTATGAAATTATAGCAGCGAACACATAGTTTCCCCAATCCCAAATTTTGGCGGTGAATCGAGAATCTGTTAACTCATAAAACCATTATCCCCAAATTGGTTCTGCATTGTTTCAATCGAACATCTTTGTCTGCAGAATGGCTTGATCCAATCGTTTTATAACGGTAACGTTATATGGTGATTTGGTGAAAAATTAAGTGTTGGATATAATATAAGGTGAGGCGAAACGAACTGCGGCTATGGATTCTTGTGTAGCGAACGTGATGATGCGTTTTACAAGTTTGATGGAATGAAATAGAACCGGCAGTCGATTAGATATTGAGTACTCCATTTGTTTGAGTTTGTTGAACTGCGAGTTTAATCAAACTGAAAGAACGGAAAACGAGCTAAAAAACAAAGATGGCGGTCGGCGGGCAATGTAAATTGTTGTCCATTGAAGGAGTGAAATGGAGCGGGGCGCGCAGGAGTCGCGGTGACACGAGCCAATAGATATTCGCAACATTTTTACGACAACAAAAGTTTAAATATTTTAAATCGACTTTTCTTCTTTTCATTTCATAATTTAACCATAATTGCCGAATTAAGCTTGTCCTTTGTAAACTTTTGTCACTTATACTATAAATAAATAGTAGTTGA
The DNA here is from genome assembly GCA_018249875.1 of Cecropterus toxeus. NCBI lineage: Eukaryota > Metazoa > Arthropoda > Insecta > Lepidoptera > Hesperiidae > Cecropterus > Cecropterus toxeus. Next base: position 9,880 of record DWNE01008023.1, on the reverse strand, counting down.
ACACAAAAGTAATTTTATTCTACATTTAATTTATTAATAATTTTTATTGACATTTGAACGTAGTGCTATAAATTGTTTTGTTGTTTATTTTTCAATTTATGTTTATAATCAATTTTGTACCGGTTCTTAAAACCACTCTTTGATATTTAATTAAATGTCATACCTTTATATTTAGTTTATCTTTTTATATAGAACACAGAGTCTAACGGTACAAATTAGGAAATTGAATTTTGTAACTAAACTCGAAGTGTGAACTGCTCTTAGGCCTATAATATTTTTTCATGTTATAGATTTGCCTTTTTATAAGTCAATCATATTTTAAATTGCTTTGTTTAGTTCTTATAAACTCTAACCGTAGTCGTACAAATATGGAAATATGAAATAAATAAAATAATAAAAACAAAGATCGAGGATACGCCTCGAACATAATCGAAGTGCAAATGGCGTATTGTATTAATTCCACGTCGCATAGTACAATCGTAATATTTTTTCTCTAAAAGTGGAAACGTTAACGCAATTTACACATAAGTGGGAAACGAATTAACACATGGTATCTGAATAATGTATGATTATGTTAAATTATGACATATATCTTAAGAGCATAGTAATTTATTGATCCATCAAAAGATCTTTAAAAAGTGGGATTATTATGTCTAAACTACAATATTTAACGTCATATGAATTCGATTTAAATTTGTGATTCGCGTTAAAATGTTGCCGACGACTGGTTGGAGGGCAATAATGGGATAGAAATACAAATACGTTTGATATTATCTCGACAAATAGCTCTCGGTGAAGAAATGATTCCCATTTGAGGTTTCCGTGGCGTCGCCATTTTCACGGTTTTTGTGCGCATGCGCCGGATGTGGGCAGATGATGGTTGCGCGTAACAGAATGGTAACTTTAATGTTAATATAATATCAAATTAATTGGTCTAAGTTATGTCTTTATAATACCTAACATGACTCTTTATTTATGTATTGTTGACTTTGTTGATGTGTTGAGTTACTAATATGTAATTTATGGTGTTAAATAAAAATGTGAGTGTGAGTATGTGTAATTATTAATGGGTAATTCCAGAATGAATTATAATAAAAACTTCTAAAGCAACATTGACGCCTTTGCCAATTCAATATAGATTCTAGTTTATTTATATTTATTTATTTATTTATTAAATTTATTAGAACTATATTTAACCATAAATTGAATTAAACGGAAAATACTCACAATATTTAATTTGCAATGGCGTGATTTGCACTGGTCGCTGTGAATTTAAGGTACCAACCCAACCCTTTTAACCTTTTTGTGCGAATTAATAATCTTTCCAGGACTTATACATGGAAAGTGCATAGTGAATAAATATCCCGCGAATTCTCTTATATTCTTACTAGCTTATTTTTGCGGCTCCACCCATTCCGGTCATGTTTACCAGGGTAATGGGTATCAGTGTGTTAATTCAGGGCATAATCTACCTTTGTGCCAATTCAACGAAATAAGTCGTTTTAGAGTAAAACCGTAACAAACACACATAAATCCTCACAATCTTTCGCCTTTATGATATAAGTAAGATAACCTTACTTCTCCTCGGAAAGGTCGGCTATTTTGAGATAAAATGGCACTTCAAAAGAATGTCTAGCTGTCTAGTTAAGTTAATTGTTCTGATTTTATTATAACTTAAGTGCCACCGTGAAGCTTAAGAGTTCGTCAATAAACATTAATCCACTCCTAATATTAAAGTAAGTAAGTAGCCTAATACTAACCTTTTACCTGAAGTACCTTACAACAAGCACTCTACATAGAGATAATATCTATACCTATACATATAATAAAGCAGTAGAGTTTGTTTGGTCGAACGCGCTAATCTCAGAAACTTCTGGTTCGAATTGAAAAATTGTTTTAGTGTTGAATAGTAAATTTATTGGGGAAGGCTATAGGCTATATAACATATATGTTTATTCATTCTTATGTACAGCTAGTAAGACATAAGATAAGAAATAAATTACATCAGACAGGTACTGTTGACAGTCAGCATCACGATTCTTACAACATTTAGCCAGGTTCTAGGTTTAGTGTAAAGAAATTATTTATTCATTGCAGCAGAAATATGTTCTACGGTGACCATTGCAGCCTAAAGCTGCATCTAGAATACTTATCATTACGTGATAAAAAATATTTTACGCGTAGCAATGCAGGAGTAATGTTGACTGTGAGCTAAATATGGAGCATAGATAATATAAAGCCGAAACAGGCAAAGGTTTAAATTGAGACCGAGAAAATTTCTTATTTATAAAACTAAGATGGAATTCCTTCGTGCAATTAACCATAAAACTAGCTATTTCCTTCTATTAGGCTATCAGTAACGCGGTGTTACAATGTAACAAACGAACCAGTTAAAGCAACTTGCTTTACTTAGATTTTTTCTAACCAAGATTATAAACTTGCTAACCATTCAATGCTAAAAAACTTGAGCTTAGCAATTGGATAGTAATGGGTTATTTTTCTTTAGTAAAAGGCACAGATTCTGCTCTCATAGTAAAAGAGTTAGTAAATGCCCTACTCGTTGGAAGGGTCTCCTCTCAGAAGGGGCTTAGGCCACAGTCCTCTGCGCTTCTCCTCATATAAGAAGATAAGCGCATAGTCTACTGCGCTGATTAAGTTGAGTTTTGATTGAGTTCAAATACTTTGAGGTCCTTTTATTTTTAGGAATGTAGAGGAGTGTAGGTTTTCGCACGAGTTTTTATTTAATCTGTAAAGCAAGTGATAATTAACTTCCAATACGTACATAAATCAGTAAATTAGAGTTCAAACCTCGGACTTCCTGATTTTTAATGACTTGACTAAAATATGTATATTTTAGGAAAACCCATAGATTTTTATCCTCGCGTTGGAGTCAACTTAATGCAAAATATATTGAGCAATTTACGTAATTGTATGATCTAATATAGGAAATTTTGAGGAAATCCCATACAGTGAAAACGGAAAATGATTTAGTTAATTTCAATATTACCAATGACCATGGTAATATTACCTCGTTAATAATATTACGTTACTATCCTTAAGGTAGGCTTCTTGAACCACATTTAGATCGTGGCAACGTTTCTTAAATTTTGTAGAAGATCAGTTTGTTCTCTTCACAATATTGTATGTCTTCTTCTGTATCTCTTCACAATATTGTATTTTATAAATAAAAAGGCTATAAACTACTTAATTTTAAAAGGTTAAAAACTTCCTTTCTCATTAAAGTAAATAAAAAGAAATTCATATAAACATGAAAAACTCTGTTATTTCAAGGCATCTCATTGACTACATTTTGATTTCTGTGGTTGCATATGGAATCAAAATTTTACATATACCTTAGGTATATGTAAAAATCTGATTAACAAATAAATACATATTCTTACTATTGTTGTAAATTCAAAAGTTTAGATTAATAGATAGTTATTCATACATACAAACGGATCTGGATAAAATTTAGATAGATTAAAGTCTTTTGTTCATATAAAATAATATTATAAATTTCTCGTATAAGTGAATTATGTATTAATTCTTGAGAGAAATAAAGAATACCGAATGCCGATTCCCGTAGTAGAAACACAGGTAAAACTCCGAACACTGCTAGTGATTAAATTAAATACATATGTATATATATATTTAAAAAAAACTACTACGGCATACAATACTATGTCATAGTATTGTATGCCGTAGTAGTGTACCCTAGTATTTGCGTTTTATATGCTTTTGTTAATTAAATTCCCAACATTAAAATAGTGGCTCAGTAATAAAACCGCAGCACGTAAGCCGATTACGGAATTAAGTCAATTAGATAAGAAATTCCGTCCAGCCGGGCGCTGAGGAAAATGAGTGATTTGGTATTTTTCCCTAATTGTACTGTAACATGACAATCAGAACAGTGTATCATGATTCATAATATAATTTATAACTTATACCAATAATAAGATTATTAGATATGTAGATATTTCCGAAATTCATAAAAATGAATAGAGCTAAAACGAGACCGACCGAGTAGTACGAGATCACTATGTTTCCTCAAAATAATTATTGTTTACGTTTTCGTCCAGATATGCAAAATACATTGCATGATATGGCCGAAGACGAAAACATAAACACGTAACGTATATTGCAATGTATGGTTGAGCAAATAAACAATTATTGATTTGAAGACACATAATACATTTGTACTAAAGGAACACTTAGCGTTTTCATCAGTTTGCATCTTTGAGGCCACATTTAATCCAAGCGGGTACCCTAGTAGGTACTGCTTCTAAAATCTTGGTTACTGACTGCAAAATATATACTTATAAGTCTACTTAAAATGGTTTATCTATTACTAAAATTACCTAAAATACTCCATATAGGCTTTATCAGTTTAATAAAGAAAAACGCTTTCTACATTCATATCCCCACTCTAGGATTTTCTCCTGAGCTTTGGGTACCATGGACACACAAAGACGAATAGAAAACACCCAGAACCTGAACAGAATCTAAACTCATCATTCAATTGTCTGTCTGACCGGGAATCGAACCCGGAAACCTTCTGCGTATCAGATTGACATGGTGACCGCTCCGTTGGGTCGTCAAATTATTATGTATACCACGTCTTCAATTCAAATATCCAGGCTATAGATTTATTTACCTTATCCGTGTTGTCGCAGCATCACATAAACTCCCTTTGACATATAAGGATCGTGGCCACAAAAACGACTAGTAGGAACGAAGGTGCCATTTATAAGTACAGTGCTAATGACTAACTAATGTAGTGTAGCCATCAATCGTATTAGGATAATGGGAAAGCTGTAATGACTTAGCGGATATGGCTAATGCAATAAGGTTTTGTCATAGGTTTTACCTCTGTTTACTGTGATTACATTCGAGCTCCGTTACAAGGAATTTCCAAGGAAAATCGTATACGTGCCATTAATACTAATTACTGGTTGTGCCCGCGGTTTCATATGTAAAAAATGGTAACTTTAATTTATTGAGAATATGGACTTTTTAATTTAGTAGTTACGGGTTGATGTGATTTAAAACTCAAAGAGAACTAAATTATGAAACACATATCTTTTTATATATAGGTACATACTAACGGATGGTAGTGCTGAATTTGATAGGTATTAAAATTATATACTTAATAGAGAGATTCCTCTAATTTATATGATTTTCTCCTCATAGAGATCTCTTCAAGACTGTAGCCGTTATATAACGGAAATCAAAGCTTTAAAACGCTTCTCTGTTCTACTTTGAAGGGAGAAGCGCCTAAATACGGTTTTTTGACCTATTTTTAAAGGGCAGCAAGCAGAGATGATTAAACTAAACCTATAGACATATGTGTTCAGTCGTGACCATGTACCATCATCAGCTAGATTGCATTATTTTATAAATATACAACTTATATCTAATCATAACAAACTTTCACAGCAAACATGCTAATAACATCAAAACAAAATTTGAAAGACAAATCGTGTACTATGTAATAACTCCATAAACCTATTCCAAATAAACAGTACAAAACCGCGATCACCCATGAATATACATTTATCCAATCCCATTACAACTCGTAACTAGTTGGAAACTACTCAATCACAGTCAGTTAATACATAAGTACAACGACAAATAACATTTCGGCAGTAATCATTACGTTACCGAACATTGGTGGGTGATTTCTGGCGGCCATTAATCCAATAACGTCAGCCAATCCTCGCCTATTATTTGTTGTAACGACATCATTACTGTAAGAGCGGTTTCATACTGTTCGATCCGATATCGGAGTACAAAGCAATATAGAGAAAATGCAATATGATACCCAATATGGATCCTGATTGGCCGCATTGGGTGATAAAAGCTAATTAATGAAATATGGCTTTTCGAAAGTTATAAAATATGGTTAAGTTAGTGAATATACCATAATATGGATTTAACGACCGAAGGATTGGTGTACTAACTTGTTAAAACAGTTCTCGTAATATCAAGTTATAACACCTGTTATTAAGATGAGTGCATTACCGAGACATTTAGAAAGTTAGAGGCTAAATGTAAATATCTTACTGTTTTAACATCTATCTATAATATGGGGCATCATAGATGGGGCATCTATCTATATTATCGGGCAGTCAAATCAATGAAAACTAATTCAAATGTAACACATTATTTTGCGATTACGGAGTTATTTAAACCGTAGCTAATATTATCAGGTATCGTCCAACAGCGACATAAATATCGGAATGAACAATCTGAAAACGCTCTTACATAAATATTTGAGGTCGATCAGTGTCTATGAAGTCATGTCAAGTGAAATTGGATTGGTTTTTTCATTGTTTATTTAAACAACTATATAAATGAAGACGTTTTGTGGTCTAATAACGATATTGTACTCTATATATTTTGGTTATTTAAGCAGCTATCATTTTGACTTTGAGTATCGAAATTATATTACTCCTATTACAGTTACGGATAAGAATCGAAATTGATATTACTGATATTACAAATTAAGCAATATCTATTTTGTATTATTATATCCCGAAGGCATTATAATCACGATTTGTACTACCGGTCAATTTTGTTAAGAGTTGCGGTTCAAATTCCGTTTGAAAAATTCTTTGAAAAAAATAAATATAAAATAGGTTTAACAGTTGCAAAGGTCTTATATAGCGAGGGAATTGGCAATAATGGACAAACTGTGTTGATTTTAGATAGATATACTGTAAATAAGTGATTACATATTACACTCAAAATCTATAGTTCAACTGAAATCACTTTATTTTTGTCAAGGAGCGACGGAATTCTGAAGGATCAATTCAAATTTATGTTCCTGGTTTGGGTGTTTATATAAATGTTTTTTGCGTCTCAATGGCACCCATGACGCAGGAAAAATACTAGTATCCCCGTACTTTGAGAGTAACAAGCATTATAAATCAACTAATTTCATTTATTGTGCTCGATTATAGTTTTATGATTAAAGAATTATTGATATTGTAATAGTAAAAGAAAAAAATAGTTATTTGTATGTCATGTTAAAGAACATATAGTTAATCAATTTTATTTAATTGCCTACGTTTCTATTTTTTTATTAGGGAGTTATTGATTTGTGATAATAATAAAAAAATAGTTTCATGTTAAAGAATATAACAAGTGGTTTAAGTGGTTTGTAAGAAATACTAGCAATATATCTGGGTTCCCGGAATCCAGTCGAAAATGCAGGATATTTAAAATTCTACTCAAACGAAGTCTCGGAAATGGCTAACTAAAAACGTTTACCCAAAATACCGGAGTTAACCTCCATAGTTACTTATACACACTCCGTATTTTTACAACTTACTGTTTTTGAAGTTTTTAATTCACTTTTTTATAATTTAGATTCATGCACGTTAAGAGCATGCATCCTAATATTAAATGGCCATTCCATCCTTGAACATCTGTAATCAACGCCAGATTAAAGTCTTACCCGACGTTGTCCACAGATGCGTTGAGGACTCCATTGAATCCACTGCATCCTTGAAGACACACTTGAAACACTTTTCACTGCTGTGATTAGAGAGCGGTGGTGCTTCCGGATGCGAAAAAAAGAAAGTAAAGGTTCTACCTCTTTCAAACGTTACTTCCTTGTTCGTTAGACGTTCGTAACACTTTATGAATAATTTCATCGCAAGTGTATGACTTTATGATCCTTATGAGATTTCACCTTGAGTTGAATGTAACAACATTTAAGATTTTTTGTCATCAATTAATCAGAGCCATCCATCAGAAACTGATCAATAAATACATAATTTATTTATAAGTTTTTGTACACAGTAACATTATAGTAATCGCACATTTATAAAATACAAAGGGCTACTTATTAATTTTACCCTAAGATCGGAATAGGTATATGAGAAGCAAATGTAGCATATACAAAATAGATTTAAATATAAATAAGTACATATAGTACAAACGTGACTACCTACACTTAACGTAACTGAATTGTAATAGCATTCTGATCACATAAGTCTAGCGACTAATCGTAGCCAGTTTCACCCAATTTGCCGCACCGCACCTAATGTGGTTTTAATACTGGATAGTTCGCCGCAATTCGGCAGGTTGGGGCAAAAACACCCATTTGCCCACCGTGTGTGGCTTCACGATAAACTAATTTGTCGTGTTTTTAGAAGGAAGGGCTTAGAAAAAATGCGAGTTCGCTGACCGAGTCGGAGTCTGGGAGGTAGGTCGAAATTAGGTTTCGAGGTAATTTTGGTAATGTTTGTTCAAAAAATCCAGGTCTTCGATCGCCGATAGGGTATAAAAAGTTCTGTCGTGAAAGATGAGGTTCAAAATTTAATGTCTATTGAAAAAGTTTTCACACATCTTTCATTGCGAAGAAGGAAATTAATCTTCATTGGTAAATTATAACCAACTCATTTTTTTGGAGCGGATAATCTCATAAACTTTGACCGGGAAGTAGGGAAGGTATTCGTAGAGGACTTAAAGTACAAATTCTGTTATTCAAAGTTTTTTTATATATAATATGAAAATACCAAACGAGCTTGCAGTCCACCCATAGGTAAATGGCCAGTACCGTCCATGGACATCTGTAAAATCAGGTTTGCCACAGGAGCATTTCTAGCACTAAGGACTAAGTTAGATCGCCTCAGAAAACTATGTGTCCCTTGCCACACCCTTCAGACTAGAACACAGCAATGCATAACACTACTGTTATTAGGCAGAAATGGTTATGGCAGTGGTGCTTCCGGAGTCGAACCACAAAGAGTTCTACCACCTACAAAAGAAAGAGACAAACAATACATATAACATTTTAAGCTGATGTTATCGCGGAATTAATACATTTCTATATGTTACGGGTACTCACGATATGGGGATCGACAAAAAGAAATTCAAAAACCGCATATCGTGAGTACCCGTAACATATTAAAAATACATATACAATTTTCATTCTAGGATGATACCTATACTCAGTTTACACAGACAAACATAGTAAAGAGTCGATTACGATATATTATTTATTCCTGAACATCAAAAGTAACGATTTTATGCCACATGACACCTAATTATGTAAAAAGGGTGAATTTGGTGTGACGCGTTTAGTCAGATCACAAATTGAATTTTATTATACGTTAGATGTTCCAACCGGAAGGGTTGCTAATGATGTCGAAAGGGCCCTAATTATAGTGTATCAACAATTCGTTACACCTCTCCTGTGAAACTATTGGTGTAATGTTACAAAACTAGTTCGAGGGTACTGTTTAAGCGGAATTTAATAGACAACTGAAATTCACGCTTTGTTTTATGCACACGTAAAAGGTGGTAGAGCCAATGAAGTTCGACCGGGGAAGTACCACCGCCAAACCTATTTCTAGCGTGCAGTAGTTCTTGCGTTTCTTTTATATAAGGCGATCATCTTAGTCCTCGGGATTAACAACGCATCTGTGATCGACTCCAGATTGAAGTTACTTACCGATGTATGTGGGCGGCAATAACCACTTACCATCAGGTGGTGCATGCTGCATGCTCGTTTCATTATAAAAAAAACTTTTTTATCTGTATTAGAACTATGACTTTTTAATGTGTTAAAAACAGGTACATTTTATTTATAAAAAAATGAAGTACTAAACAAGCTTGCAGTCTATCTGATGGTAAGCCACTGCTGCATATGTACATTTGTAGCCAACTGTACAAAGAACAGAGGGTTTACCTGAAGTCTATCTCAGATTCGTTGCCACTTCTAAGGACTGATATGGTCTCCTCGTGTTTAGGTTAGGTATCCACAGTTCCACACCATCCCAACGAAATGCATGAACTGCAGTACCATTAGTACGAGTTTGTCTTGTTTTTTTCAGACAAGATTGAGTCTTGTTTCTGCCAAAAATGTCCT
>DWNE01008022.1:0-11820 GCA_018249875.1 Cecropterus toxeus | reverse complement strand
ACGGATATGTAGTAAGATTACCAAGCAAAAATATATGATGAAAATTTCGACCTTCAACTCCTCAACCCTGATGATGCTGGGGTACTGCAGGCCTAAACCATAAATGTTAGCCATTTGGTGCTTACGGATATAGCATAAGATTGCTAAGCAGGTCTCTTGTCTATGAGACGTCAAATTGGACCTTCAACTCTTCAACCCTGATGATTTAGGGGTTCAAAATGCCTAAATCATAGCAGCTGACCATTTGTTGCCATAGATATGTAATGAGATTATTCAGGCGTTTTATATAGGAATGATTGGGTTATACTGGAACATAAAAGAAAATATAAAACTAAGCGACCAAGGCGCGGTAGCACCCTGCGAGCGGGTGCGCCTACTTCATATAAATTCAGACCTAATCTTTATTTACCTTTATACCATTTATAAAAAGTGATATAGCTTAGGCGTAGGTTTTTGTTAAATTTTACATATTGACAATTCACAGTGTGTATTTATGTTTGATGTTATGTTTTCGTCACATCACTAAAAAGGGTGAAAAAATTTTTTTTACAAAAAATATAACCGACTTCCATGGCACAAAAAAGTAAAAAATATTCTTTTACTTTTTTGTGCCATGGAAGTTGGTTATATTTTTTGATAACTTTTTTTTAATTGACTATTTCTATTATACGAATACATTTTTCCAAAACTTATCATACTAATTTTTAAGGTCATCACAGGGATATCTGTTTAATTGTGCGATGATAGAATGTATGACAAATATTTGAACATTATAAAATATTTCACCGCACGTAAGGAAACTTCATATAATTTAAAAAATATATGCTTAGATAATTAAAACAAGTCCATTTTATTCTGATTCTAAAACATAAAGATCATAGGGATCACAGTGGAGGTTCCAAAGAATTTTATATAAAAGGGACATATTCCAGTTTTGTTTTCATTTCCGTGGAACTCTATTACCACAAAGCACAAATATAGCGGATATTTTTATCGTTGGAAATCCCCATTATATATAATTGCCGCAAAATCCTCTCGCGAAAGTTTTAATGATGCAATATAATACATTTGAACGTTACAAAACGCTGGCTTCTATTATTTTCAGAGGAAAGGATTAACCGACCATCGTAACGAGGGTACAAGAAATGTTATTTTACAAAGAAAGAGGTAAAGTATATTAGGACTCTAGTACATATATATGTATGTCTTCGTATTTTGGGGACTAGAATAGAAGTACGGTATCTCTTGTCGTAAGAGCGACTAAAAGTTGTCTTCTTGGGTTGCGACCGACAAGAGTGGGAGTTCAAACCGTCTAGTCGAGTGACCCTGGGATGAAGTAAGGCGATATGTGTGGTCGCATACCACCATAAGGATCAGCCGTAGTCGCGATCGCAGTCGTTTATCTGTGTTGAGCCTGGTAGGGCAACGGGTTCAGAGAATTCCGGTTGCGTTCCCTTATAGATCTCGGAGTCCTTTTCGTAGAACCCAAGACGGCCATCTGGGAGATTTAAAAATTTACCACATATTCCGCCGTCGCTCCCACGGCAATACCTTTTGAAGGTTTCTTCCACGCTAACAAATTAGGTACATATGACTTAGGATCTTCACTTATAGGTAAATGCATTGTTAAATGCTGCTGTGTGTTGGTTTTAATTGTGTGTAAGACTGGAATGTACATTCGAGTCGTTACAACTTACTGAGTAGGATAGCAACAGATCGTCGGCTAACCTCGGATAGGCCACCGATCTACCGGCCTAATCTTATCTGGGTTACATTACAGATTGTAGGTGAAAGTAACTACCTAACACTCATCGCGTGAATTGCATGTATATACGTTTGCTAATTCAAATAAGTAATAAGTGAAAACAGAAATGTTTAAGGTTTCGTACGACGAATTATATAAATATGCAATTATATAATTACATTTGTCACAAATATTATTTGTGCTACAGACAATATTAGATAGTTATATAAAGTTTATCACTTGGCCAACGTAATCTTACCTACTTGACATGCTAAGTTGTTCAGTAAAATGACAATAAATCGTTAGATGTGAAATGATGAAAACATATTCCAAATACTTGTATCAGCTAAGTTAGAACTTAGGCAACAGAAGGCCACATAAAAGAAAAAATTGCAACACCAAGCGAATGATTTCATTTAACGCTCAATGCTAACGTTGTGGCATTAAGCGATAGACGCTTTAAAAAATATTTCATGGCCTCGATTAAGACATAACGTGTGAACAAATGACAATATAAATAACTTTTCTATTATCTAACTCATATCCTTTTTGTATCCATCCCTCTAAGTAGCACAAAGCGAGCAGCGAGAGGCTGAGCTATTTATTCGAGCATAACTTTCCACTGTTTGTACAACTTTCTGAACAATACGTGACGTGAGAATAGTTACTTACGCACATGTATGAGATTTCAACAAATGAAAAGCTATTTGTAAGTAGAAAGGAGCTACTAAAGTGTCACGGAGTATTTAATCTGGAGTACCTATTACATATTAAATTGTATCAATTCTACGATAATAAGTCTGAAATTTTAAAGCATTAAATGTTTTTTTTCTAGGACTGAAAACTATTGTGGGTTGGGATAATAAGTTAGCGATTATTTATCTTGAGTTTCAACAAATTAGTGATAATATAAATTTATCGTTATATATTCTACCCCTAAAACTTAATTTCAAGACTAAGTAATCTGCTATACAACAGTGGTTGAAACCAAAATTCTTCTCTGCTAAAACCAGAAACAGGTGCACTAATGGTGATACACTTGAATTATGAATACCTACGAAAAAGATTTTGTTTTTTTTTTTTTTGCAATATAGAAGCAGTAAACGACCATGAAGCAGTGTTCCCAACCAGCCAGGCAATTATCGTACGACAGCCCAATCGTATTTTGAATCATTTCTATCAAAATTATCGTACAAGTACAATAACAACCTCTTAACACCCATAATACAGCATGTAAAATTATCGTACAATTAGGGATAGTGTACTACATCGTACGTTACTATGAAATTATCGTACATGTACGATAATTATCGTACGGTTCCGAACACTGCCATGGAGTGTATCTGATGGTAAGTGGCATGTGCTGCGCATAGATATCTAGAGTTGACATGTTGTCTACTTCAGATATGACAAGTCTTACATGAAGTTGCTTACAGATGTGTTAAACTGCCCGAATCGAACCGAGTCTCATCCTACATTTGGAGGAAACTGGGACATATTTCACTACGCTGCAAGAATTTTAAGTTTGAATTCCGCGGTGCCGTATTCGCCACTTATTCGTGAAAATCCGTCCAAAAGTCGTTTTTGTTTACGTTAAGCAAATTCAATTTTCGTTTCGTTTGTTCACCGTTGAGTCTTGCCTCGAGATGCATCGTTTTATATTTCAGTTTCCAGTTAAACTGCACTTACTTCCATCATGATTCGTTGAGAAGTCACTGAGCGTAAAACAATATGCCGTCTCGAGATAAAAGATAAATTCTTTTAGGACAAGTAGTAAAAGAAGTAGCTTTGTTTTGTTACGTAAGGCAGTAACTTTGCTTTACTCCTAGTATGAGTTTTTTACGTTTTATGAAAACGTTCAACTGTACGTCACCATACATTGCAATGTATATTACAAGTTTATTATCTTCGTTTTAGGTCATACCTTGCAATGTATGAGCGAATACGTAAACGGCGGTCAGTATAAGGAAACGTTATAAATTCGTACTAAAGACACTGTCTCTTTGAACTATGACTGAATTTTGTTTATATGAATGAGCCTGTTTCGGTACAAAATTTCTAACTATAACTACGAGCTACGAGACTTCGTAAAATATGTATGTAGTGTAAGCTGCGTGTTGCACTATGGAAATAAATGCGCATGCGCATGATGATTCGTACTTTATATTAGAACTCAAGTAGCAAAATAACTCGACTCTAAAGATATGTCATATGTTGCACTCCGGCAAGCCGTTTGAAACACAGCGCGTGAAAAAGGAAGGGACATACATACACACACATAACTATATACATATTTTAATACAAACAATCGTACATACATACACTCGTAAAACATTACCCTTCTTTTGACGCTGTCGGGTAATAAAAAAATGTTGTCGATTTGTTACAATACTTGGAAATAATATCCACCCCGAATAATGGGTATAATTTAGCCATTAACGGCGGTTAAAAAGCCGAAACAAATCTCAATTCCTGGGTTATACCCTTCGGGTTACAATTAGGCGCGATGCGGTCACAATTGGCATAGTTTGTGTTGATTATTCGGAGCGGGTCAAAACGGCCGGGGACTGTATTAAATTGTGGGATAACTATTCGATCCTCGAGATGGGCCGTTTTGACCCAACTTGCCGAATTCATTCCGTTGTTGAGGTCCAAATTTGCGGAACAGAAGATTCCGTAAACAGTTTATGTACAGTTTTAGTATCAGACCCTTTACCTGGACTCCACAGGACCCAAACTATACCTTAAGCAAAACAGCTTTTGCAAAACTATTTCCCTTTATGCAATGCGAGATATGATCGCGGTAAAATATTAAGCAATTTTTCAAGGAAATAAGATTGCTAAAGAATGAAGAAAGCAGGAAATAGAATTTTCTTAAAGCCTTTGCACTCCGGTGAAATACTGGAACAACATGAAATTTATTATAATAGACTTAACTGCATAAAGAAATACAATTATGTAAGTAAAGGAATTCTTTGTGGTTTAACGGTAAAGTCCTCGACACTCATTTCTGCCTTATAATGACAGTATTAAAGACAAATGCGTTTTGGTAACAAGGCAAAAATATATTTTGTACCAGAATCGTTCATAGGATTCGAATCCTACATTTACAGAGTTGGTTAATGGATTATTGGATAGCAAGGGCCACTTATCAACAGACGGATTATACGGTTGTATTCTGTTGCAGTCTCAAAGAATTTGTTCAGATAATTCAATTAGGAGTGATTTTGTTTTACTAAAAAAAATAGTAACTTTATTATTGGTATGAAATTATAGTGTACCTAGTTTATACCTGCGACCGCTTAACGGTACACTAATATCCATACGGTAACATCCTAAGTGTTAATCCAAGTCATAAAATATCTTTTTGCTAAATTACTACCTGACCGCGATAAGTTTGCCGGTCAAAGGAATGCGGCCCCCCCTCACCGCACTTCTCAGTCGCCTTAAAATATGCTAAAATTATCGAAGGCAACGTAATCGCCGTAAACGCTTGAAGTTAATACTTATGCTGCAACTTAATATTCTGAGTGTTCGCGATATTTGTGTGTTTTATTTTCCATATTAGAGTTATGGGTAAAGCAAATACTTTACGAAGTGATTGTCGTTATATGGAGTTTAAGATCATGATGTTTTTAAAATGAAAAAAACCAGTTCATGTATAATACCGTAATATGTGAAAAAAGGTATGTAATTTCATTGGTTTTTATAATAAAAATGTATCTAATACGCAACAACAAATAAATATATATTTTTCCAAAGTTGTTTTTTTTTTTGCTGACGCTACTACATGAGTGACGTCACGTCGACGGCGGCAAACTTAGCGCGAACGGGTAGTACAACGAAATCCGACCAGTACTGTTTACGGGAAAGAGTAACAAACATACATACGTCCACAAACTTTTGCCTTTATAATATAAGTAAGATTACTATCATCACTCTAATACTAATTTTACGCTAATACCTACAAAATAAGTTATTACGAGTGCTCAGTTGGGCCTTGCAGTCGCAATAGCTTTGTGACGCTGCGCTCAATTGAATTTGTTCAACCGTCGGCGAGTAACGAGAATCAACGATGATAAGTAATCATATATATATTATATAATATTTATAGCCATGGAACTGGTATAAACAGCGCCAATACAAAAATCTTCGAAGGGTTAAGTACCATTATCTATACAAAACGGGAAAAAAAACTATAATAGTTTGTTATATGAGAGACCTATTAAATAATTATTTTATTTTTATTTCTTATTTATTTTTAAGTCGGTATTCCGTCAATATTTAAACGTGTACCTGTTGTTATTGTTAATATCCAGCAATAATCGCAATTGTTGTATGACAGCCTTCCCTTAAATATTTATTTTATTCATGGAATACAGCCTAGTGACAGACAGACGGACAGACGGCCAGACAGCCAGACGGATAGCAGACAGATAGCAGTACAGTCGATAGGGTTCCGTTTTAACGTTTAGGTACGGAACCCTAATAAATCTATAAATACTAATTGTATATTGGAATTTTTTTCACAGATAATATTTTTTAATTTTTTGGTAGACTGACATTGTTCGTGAATGTCATATATGCAGCATGATAAATTTAATTCAACGAAAATTTTACTATCATAAGCACTGCCTTAAATGTTATTGGTCTTATACGATTTGAGACAAACTATAAGTATCTATGCAGATAATGTCATTTATAGCATTTAAAGGAAATGAAAACGGCTAATAATGGTCTTTTGCAATACAACGATAAAGCTTTCAGTCAAGTGAAATCGAATAGATCATAAGGAATATAGCAATTTATTATTAAAATAAGACGGTCTGTGTATTACTCAGTCACGCAAAACCACTGATCCGATTTACATGAATGCATCTTATTTAACTGAGTGCATAGGCTACTTTTGATTAACATATTTTTCGCTATTAAAGTATGGCGAATATTTAAGTGACGTCACTACACACTTTAATATTTCCAATTTATAAAAATACCTTTCCATGAGACATACGAGGTTATCTAAAATTTAAAGGTTTAATTTTCTATCCGGAAGGCCTTTATCGCTTTTTATGTACATCCAACGCTTAGCGAGTATACGTTTTTGTTATCATGTAACGAAGCACGAATACTTCAGCTACTTATTTATAATATTGAAACATCTAATTAGCACGCGGTCAATATAAAGGTAAGTGACCAGTTATCTATAGACATCTGTAATCAATCCTAAATAGGAAATCTGCCTCAGGGAGACCACAGATGCTACACGTGAAGTTTAAGCAGGTATGCCGAGAATATGTTTCTCTTAATCACAGCAATATATACAATTATTCTATCTTCTCGCTCACTCGCTCAGAGTAAAGCAAGTCAACGAGGCGGAATCTTCAAAGCGAGTTCAAATTGTTGTTTTCCATTTGCAGCTCGTTGCTGCCCTGAAGAGTTCTCGAAGTATTCTATTAATGTTTCTGTACTGTTTTCCTTCTTTTTACGTTACAGCTAGTTCAGATAACTTTATACTACTTCTCTTAAAGCAGTACGTAAGTGTGAAAAGTATATGCTATTTGCACACTCATTGTGCAATCTCATGAAGTGCAAAATAGTTCTTTTTTACATATTTACGTACTAGCGCAGTAGGTTTCATATTTGTTTGATTGAAATTTAGATCTATATGCTACTGCATATATACACAGACAGACTGCAGACATTAAAAATAATTATGGTCTACTGACCGTAATTATTTTTAATGTCTATTATCGTCAATTTCAATGTTTCTCTAATGAGCTTAGTTATTCACTTAGAATGATAGAGTTTTAGGCCAAAGTTAACCGCGCTGATAAAGTGCAATTTGGCAGACTTCACACTTGTATGTGATTTCTTAAGAGAACTCCTATATGTGCAGGTATTCTCACGATTTTTTTCTTAAAGGTAAAACAGTGATAATTAATTTTTAATCAGCAAATCGTTCAAAATATACCGTTCACTGCCTTGAAATCTGTTGTACCTCATGTGTTTTAGACTCAGAATGCAATAGCATCACATTACTATGAGAAATAGTGTTTCAATGGAACCTTTGCAATATAATCTCTTAATCTTAAGACAAAAAAAATGTATTAAGATAAAAATGTAACATTGCTTGTATGTAATTGCTTAATGGGGGAAGGGGTAGTGCCACCGCCTTAACAAATTCTAGCTTAAAACAGCTCTTGTGTTTCGATGGACAGGCGAAAGTACCGAAAATTTGTATTACGCATCCAGAAGTTCTCAGAAATGGTATATCTTATTCAGACGAAGCTCTTGGTATCTACAAGGTTTGTGGCGGGTGTCCAAAGACGTCACTATTTACATCAGAACGATTACATGCTCGTTTGCTTCAATTATACACAAACAACTTCCGCAACAAGCAGAATTCATCAATGGCGTTAGTTCCAGGCGAGGAGGCAGCTGCCGGCATCACGCAGTGACCTCAAGCGGTCCTCGATCGTAATTAATTCCTCTCGGAACAGTTTCGGACAACTTCCTCCGCTAATTCATCCGCTAATTGGTTCCGAACTGAGATTTTATATTGTGCGTTCTCATCGCTCGTAACTTACAGCCAACATAACCCTTTGTTGTTCCTATTAATTTGTTTTTGTATGTTTTGCTGAACATTTGGTTCAAATTTGAATGTTTGTTTTATATTTTATGTTATTTGGCACTTATAAGCATTACTAAAACTATTTCAATTTTTGAGGTGGGGTGCAAGTTTATTGTTTTAGTGATGCTTTTAATTTATACTCTTTCTCCTTTAAAATGTCTCGGAAGTATAAATCTCATCTGTTCAGAAGTTTGTCACGGATCCGAGCAGCAAAAGTTGCACGAAATCAAGACTTCGGCTTCAATGTGAGCGAAGCTGCGGGTGAAATCTAGTCTTTCCAATATTTTAAATGTAAAAGTGTTTATTAATCTTTAAAAAAAATAAAAAGGTAACGTTATAATTTGAAAACATTTTTTTAGATTAATTTCTGATATGCTTGACAAATAATGCTCAAATTATGTACAATAGCGAATTCATGCCGGTTTTCTAGCTAATTTTGTAAGTGTATGTATGTCTTTATTCATTTATCTCGAAAGGGATTAAAGAAAATCCTTGGTTTTAGTCACCTACAGTCCTACATCCAAAATTAAGCACATTTGTACTACAATTACGTAATACCCCAGAAGCTTACAGGATCTAACGCTCAAGCGATCACATTCAATATGAATGGAATATTAATGGCTTTCAAATGTTCATTAACGTTCTGGATTAGAGCGAATGCTTCGTGTCAGTCAAATCACTTCAATATTGGAAATTATAGCAGGTTTGCAGGAATTTATAGTACTTGGACAAAGCTGGTTCCGTCGAATCATTAGCGGACTAATTATACTGTGAATTTGGGCATCTAAATGACGGACAAATATTGAACAACAGTTAACTAGCCATGTATATCATTGTATCGTGTTGGTTTCGCTTTTGGAAAATAAATGATATAGAATCATTTAGGTCTATATTAAGGGGATTTTAAAAGGGATTTTTATTGATGTTTTATTAATGAATTTTACCTACATAATTTAACATCTCACCCACAACAGTAATACATATATTGACTTAAAATATATTATGAAATGATATATTTAATAATGACAATCGAGGTAAATTAACCAAAACACAGGCAACACACTGAAACATGAACGTATTAATAAAGTGAATCATATCAATGCTCTATCAAATCATTCAATATATGTGAAAGAGTATTTACATTCCAAAATTTCCTGTGAACGTATTCTCATAAATTCCAAACTAATGATCAGCTTTTAAAGTTCCCTAAAAATGAACTAAAATGGAGCGACTTTTCCGAAATTCAGCAAAGACTCGTTAAATTTAATTGCTACAGAAGTCCGTTACAGAATGTTTTAATAATGCAATAAATTCCATTTAAGCGATACAAAAGTACGTTCACCATTTCCAATTCCAAATTCCAGAATTTATATTTTTGTTGTTTGTTCCCGGGCGCGTCTCCATTGAAATTTTATATTAAAAGTTTTCACTTAAGTTGCACTTCTGCATTGTAATTTATTTTGACGTCACAAAAATATTGTTTTATATTCACGGAAGGTGGTTTTATATTAAACATTTTAGCGTCCAGTCTGTTGAATATAAAGTAATCAGTAGCTCGATTAAGTCTTTATAAAGGAGCTTTACGTGTCGGCAAATGCATACTTAAGAGTTTCCCGAGGACTAAGTTGTAATACCTCATGTATAGCAATTAGGTAACATGGAACTAACATGAGGCGGAACTAACGATAACTTTTGGTTTTTATATTCGTTGTTATAATAAAAGATAAAATCCTGTCACAGTCAAACAGATAACCACACCGTGGTATAATAAAATGTCCTTCGAATTGAATCATATTGAAATTAATAAAGATCAAGACTTTTAAACAGAATAAAAATATTTATTCGGACTAAATTTAAATATGAAAGACATTACGAAAAAATATAAAACACACGAAGTAAGCAGAAGAAAGCTTGTCAATTTATAACGCGCCAGCATTCATAGGTGCGACATTGTAGTTTTTAATACTAGACGCGGCGCATGTCTGCGTTTCTCCCAACAAATCGAATATTTATTCGATCCGATATTTCAAATAAAAAGTTAAACTTAAAGTTTGACTTTTCGAATTATTCGTCGAATTTCAAATAATTCGAAAATTAAAATATCTCGTTCGCTGATTGAATCAGTGAAATTTCACTCGTTTACTCGTTCATTTTATCAGAAAAAAAAAACACTCGAAAATTTGTGATTAATGATGTGAATAGTAAAATAATTCAGCACAAATTTCGATATATTTAGAATTAGCTAAAATATCGAAAATTTTCGAATTATTCACACGAAATTATTGAGTATGAAACCCTGAAAACTAGAGTTAACGGCAAACCCTAGAAACAGGTGTTGCGATATTTTATTGTCAAATATATTTAACATTTAGCATTAGAAATATAATAGTAATATTTTATTAAAAATTACTTCAAACATACTAAATCATTTTGTCTAAGATAGATGTCCCAGTCCCAGATTGTCTCTACTTGGACCTAATATATATTTAAAATTGATAATCCTTCGATGGCATGCCTAAGAAAACTAGTCATCCCTTGATAAGTTGCAACAACTCTACACATGGATAAAAAGTCGTGTGTTAAAGTGTCAATATTATGTTGGATCCTATGGAAAAGCAAAGTTTATTTCAAACTGCAGTCCAACTGCACTTACTGCACCTCAGTTCGAGTTAGAAAGTACAAAAACAACACGTTCATTTAAACAGAACTTTCGTCCAAATATTTAATTGCACGCCGGATGTCAGTTTTGCTTGTAGTTACCAAAACCATTTGTCTTTGTTCCAAACTGAAATGCGCTCTGATATATTAATATTTTGAAACTTTTCATTAATGTTCACATGATTTTTGAAATCTACTAACTCGTTTATAACTAAATGTAGAAACTGAAATAAACTTAATGTTTAATTTGTAAATTGCAAGATATGAAAACCAAAATGCATTCATAATTTGACATTATGTTATTTTCATGTCTATACGTCTATGCTTAACATATGTATTAGTTCTTCGTCTTGTATGTCTGCCTCTTCGTTTACAATGGTTTATTTATCTAGATCAAAACATGTTTACAGTTTGGCTTTTTTTAAGTCCGCTTTAAGGTTCAACAACGTCTTTTCAATTATTGTGAAGTTTTAAAAGCTATTGTATTTAAAGTAAATATCGAATAATTATTATACATATTGGGTAGGAAAATAGCATTAAGAGTCAAATTACGTTCTGTCATCACTTTAAATATATAGTGCATTTTTTATTATTTAGTCTGAATGTGTCAGGTTTATTAAAGAAATGGTGTATTAATACTAAGCTATGAATTATTATTAATAAACAGAATAAATGAATCATTACATAGTATAAAACAAAGTCGCCTCATGTCCCTTTGTATGTTTAAATCTTTAAAACTACGCAACGGATTTTGATGCGGTTTTTTTTAATAGATAGAATGATTCAA
>DWNE01008021.1:0-11820 GCA_018249875.1 Cecropterus toxeus | reverse complement strand
ATATCTTTTTTTCTTTCTTTTTTATAACAATTTATTTTTTACATTGCAATAAAATTAGCTCCAGTATCTTGCCTTATCTATCTTTGCCTTATCTAATCTATGATGATCTTAGTCTGAGGAAGTATTTTAGCGCCATCTCTGTAGTCATATCTTTACTCTCGAGTTAAGAAATAAAATTTAATTGGGCCGTATATAATGCGAGAAATACTCCCTTGCAATAACAATACTGTGTAACACGTTGCAATAATCCATCTTTTCCTGGCGTAATCCCATAAAAATTAATAATTTCGTTAAAGGGAAAATGTTAGAATAAATGTTTCGTTAGCTCACGAGCAGTAACCGGATATTACTGTTACAGTACTTCCTTGTATCGATGGAAAATTTTACCAGTTTTAAGATACATTTCTGGCAAATATTTACCAATATACTGCGGAGTTTCGCTATACTTATATTATAAAGCAGTAGAGTTTGTTTGGTTGAACGCGCTAATCCCAGGAACTACTCGTTCGAATTGAAATAATATTTTTGTGAAAATAATTAATGTATCGTGAAAGGATTAAGACTATATGACATCACGCTATGTGTGTTCGTTTTCAATAGATTGTTCTCTAATAAACGCGGGTGAAACTGCGTGGCACAGCTATTTTTTTTTATAAAACATAACATTTTTTTTTCGATGGCAAAAAATTAATATTGTAACTTCTTGTATATCTTATGCAACAAATATTTAGCTCATCTGATGTTAAGTGGACACTGCCACTACCATCCACAAGTTAATGCATTAATATATTTTTATTCTCTTGTCGTAAACAAGTTCTTTTCAATGCCTTGTAACTAGGAAATGCCAGATTTTAACTGCAAGCAGCGGAAGTAAGTGTCAATTCTGTGTTAGTATTTTTTCATTTGAGAAATGAGCATCCACCAAAAGTGGTACTTCCCACCCATGGACATTTGTGATCTACGCAATATAAGAGTAGACTCCTTAGTGAGATTGGCCACGGATATTTTGCTGCCCCTAAGGGAAGCGGGAAGCGCTGCAAGCGTAGCATAACGCTGCTGTTCTTAGGCAGAAAAGGCGTGGCGGTGGAACTTCCAGTCGAACCGAAAACCTTCCAAAGGACAACATGATGAAATGAAATGAAGGGTCCTATTAGTTACATATGTCCTGGGCGACTGTGACCACTACCACCAGGCGACCTACATATCGTTTGCTACTATCATCTTCAAAAAGTAGAAAGAAAAGTCTTACTTATAATATTTCCAATTTCAAATCCTTTTTCAAAAATCTCGTTTAAAAATTCGCTTCCGCTGTGTAGGTATTAACTAGGTTTAACTATGACAGAATACCGTTCCTGGTAAAAAGTTCAATTTGAGAGGTTCGTTGAAAATATCTACGTAGCTCAAAGTGACAAGAATGTATCGGAAGTAGTAAGGGTGTCTGTATAACAGAGGGGTAGTCGGCTCGTGTGTGGGCGCGCAAAGTTAGTTTTGTTAGAAGGATCTTCACACTACCAGCGATTTGAAGATCTCAGCTAAAATTTAACAATATTCGTTTATTACACACTTATTTATTAGCTTCTTATTAAAAAAAAAACATTTAATTTTTTTCAGAAAGCTTTACCTTACCACATTTACTTCTATACACACATTATCCACACATTAATATTTATTGTCCACATTTATCTACGCATTAATATTTACCTTCAAATTAGTTTTACGTAGATTAGCAAGTTTGTTTATAATTTTATAAGTTACCACACCCCAAGAATCATTAATTTTTTATCAGTGGTCTGCCCAATCATTTACACATCTTAATGCCGTAATGGTAGAACAGAGTAGGTACAGTCGATTCATGTGATGTTTGGTATGTCTTCTTAAATGTATACAATTTAGTGAAAAACAAGTAGTCACAATAGAGCACAAGAAAGAAAATAAACAAGCCTTTAAATCAGTTTTAAATAATACTTACAACTGAATATGCGAATATTTAATCTTGCAAAATTCCTAGTCTATATTACAAACTTTACGAACCTAGAGTCAGAGTATACACAATCTTTTAACAGCTTGAAAAACGCCGCGTATCATCCGCTTATCATCTGAAGCGCCCTAAACTGCATTGCATGTTTGCTGACATGCAATGCAGTTGGCAAAGTTCGGCCGCCTTTAGTTCTATTAGGTGGGAATTAATTAAAAGTTTAAGTTCGTCTGATTCCTGCACGTGCCGAGTCTAACGTTATTTCAATTTATTAACGTATTATATTTATATTTCTAGTTAGAAGAAAGTTTTTACTTTGAAATTGTATGTGCTAATTTAGTGTCCTCTGCTACAATGCAGCTGCCAGGAGTAGAACAATAATTACTTTATGATAAATAAGAAAGTTGGGAGCAGGTAGCAGTAGAAGTTTTGCAGGTGATAGAATCAGTATAGTTCGACCGGGATAGTACCACCGTCACACCTTTTTGTACCGTAAAGCGGTTCTTGCGTTTCGTTGGAATGGCGTGATTGTCGACTCATATATGAGGCGACCATCTCAGTCCTCGAGAGTAGCAACGCTTCTGTGATAGACTTCAGTTACAACCGCTGGTATATATGATGCTTACAGATGTCCATGGGCGTTAGTAACCACTTACCATAAGGTGGACTGCATGCTCGTTTGCTACTTCAATCTTATAAAAAAAAATGTGTGAAAACGTTCATAGTTTTTTAAGGTTTTAAAACGTTAATGCATGTTTTACATAACTTAAAAAATCCTGACTCTAAAAGTCCTAAAAGACTATAAAAGTTTAAAAAAATGTACTAAATCCATTTTTAAGTTAAAACCCGCGCTCCATTGTCAGCGCCATTTCGCGGAGCAGGTACACAAAAGCCTTAAGTGCGTGCATTTGTTCTTTTGTTTCGAGAGTAACAAAACCACTGTAATTATTAGCTTGAGTATTACAGCAAAATCGTTAGCGACTACTTCATATCCGATTTATTTCAACGTGAATGTCAAGGCTTCGTGATTATGACGTCATAATTATCCATGAAGGTGGTTGAGCTCCATATACCGTCACACCTATTTCTACCCAATAACTAACTGTTTCAAGCACTTCTACGTCCTGGTTTGAAAGGGGAGACGTTTGACGAGTGTCACGGTCGCCAAATTGTTTGTACATTAATACACAGAAATAAAATTATTAACAATCTTTACTAATAATTAATAATTTACAATAAAATAGAAGGAAAATAATAGTAAGAAAGAATTAATGGAGTCCTTTTTAAAGTACGGACAATTGTCAATATTATATTTCTTCGTCCACAAGGGCGCGCGGGGTGCGCGGTGGCCGGAATGAACGTATGAACAACGAGGCATTCAAAATAGTCCTCAAGGTAGGACTAAATCTAGGGTTATCTAGGGTTGATAACAGATGTTCATGGGCAAGCACTGCTAAAACACTTTTTTGATACTGATTTTTTTTTGCATAGTCCTACGGAAGTACCTGCAAATTGTCAGTTACATTTTTGTCATACTACCGCCGGATTGGAACACGACCTCAACCTAAAAGAGACAAAACAAGAAACTCAGCGGGTTACTATTTTTTTACTTCTTTGAAAATATAGCAAAGTAGCATAATTTCTAAAAATATGTTGTGTCGTGTGGAGGTTGTGGTCGGATCCAGTGCGGTCGGAGTATAAGAAAAAAATGTAAATAACAATTTGTAAGTGCCCCTCCGAGACCTGTACAAAAAAAATACATTTCATTTCGTATACCTTAGGTACTATATCTGCTAAAAAGTTGTAAGCATAATATGTAATAGAATGATTATGATGAAATAACATCAAAGCGAAATAAAATAAACTTTGTGGATGTTTCCGCGCTGACGTCGGCCACACAAAGCCACCGGGAAAACAATCTCTCGTAGCCGGGTAACATAATAACTTCTTGACGTGACTTGACTCTTCTTACATCGGTAAGTTACCATTTTTAAATGAAAAAGAAAATATTTGTATTTCAGTATTTGTATAATATAGGGTATATTTCAGTATATGTATAGGGTGTCTCAATAAGTCATGTCATGTCATGCTACCCAAAGTGACACCTACATTTCTTTTGTGCGAATATGAAGATTTCCAGTCACGTTTTCATTACATTATCAACATGTTTCAACATTTCTTCATTATTTTCGTTTGGAATCTGCCGCATCCATATTTCAAAACCCAAACCTCTTTGCGGTAGTACGACAAACAACTGTGCACTCGGAAACATTCTTGATAAATATTTCATGCATTACCTTGTCTATTACCTTTTTCTACCAGGAGGAGAGGGAAATGGTTTTGCGCTTCGCGTTCACTCACATTCACGTCAAAGGGTATTTATTTATAAAAATAAATACGTTCTCTAAATCAAATACTTAACGTATTCTTGCAAAAGCAAACGTGTTCTTGATATCAACACACAACTATGAATCAGCAATTTATTTAATCCTTTCTGGAAGGTACTCCGGTACTTTACCACGGTAAAATTTATTTACTTTACAAGTTTTTGTATACGGTATCAGACCAAAATATATACATTAAAGAATTGTACTTTATTTTATAAGTTGTTGTACACGGTATGACTTACAAACATTTTAACTCTGTAAAACAATACACTATCCAATACAGATGCGCTGTTGAGAATAATTCAATAATCAGCTTTTGAATAGAAATAGAGAACATACAATGCGTGCTTAACTGAGCTCGGCATCAAATTCGGCATGTCCGAGGTTTAAATGCCAGACCTCTAACTTTTCAAGAAATGTGCATATAAGAAATGAATCCTATAACGCTGAAGAAGAAAATTGTGATGAAATATCTTTGTAATGTCTAACAAGTTGCACGTGGCATAGTGAGTTATAGCCTAAGTCCCTCTCACGAGGCATGACCCGGGCCAAGCAGTGAGACGCTAGATTCATGTTGTCGTACATGGCTTTATAACTAATGCTTTATAACACATACTATGCTTACCAAAATATCCTATATTGCCATATCCATAACATAAACTGAAAGCCTTTACTATAAGAAAAGAAAAAAATATAAGCAGCAAACGCGTAAATCCATTGTTCTCTAATTGACCACGGAAGCTTTAATAAATTACACAATTATTGCACAAAGGCGTCCCCTGCTTGCTAATATATCCCAAATGTCCCAAATTTGTCCCGCCATTGTCAGTTTTGTCTTCGCCTATTTATTTGGACAGTAAGTTAATTATGTTAATACGTAGTGTAATGACTGCACCTACTCATTATTCGACTGGTAAAGCTATATAAATTTACCGAAATAGAATAGGTTAAGTAATAAAATAAAGTATAAAAAATTTCAATTACAATGTCAGGTTGCAACGATATTTTTTAAACTGTCTTTTTATGATAACAGATACTAGATATGTAAATAGGTTAAACCTCTTCTCCTCTTCTCTACCTTATCCCTCTTCTGCTAAATTTCATCCAGCTACTTAACGGCAGTAGCTCTGCCGTGTAAGAATAATATTCGACGACCCGCGTGGCGGAGCGGTCACCATACCGGTCTAACGCGCACTGGGTCCCGGGTTCGATTCCCGGCCAGACAGAAATATCATAGGGGAAAATCCTAGTGTGGGGCTATGAATGTAGAAAGCGTGTTTTTTTTAATACATCCTCGCAAACTTTTGCCTTTAAAAATCAAGTAAAACAATACGCATATGTACACTGTAAAACTTAAATAAATCACGAGATCGCTTTACGAATTTTAATATCTTCCCGACTGACAAGTGCTAGTAATTATTTAGGAGATGGATGGGTTGGAGTCTAAATAGACGAAATTAGGTTTTAACAGTTGTACCACGCCGATGCCAGGATAGTAATCTTCATTTACGAAAAGATTTATTGTTCATCTGGGCCGTGCCTTGATTAAACAGTACGTAATTAATAAATAGAATCACTTCCATCCGCGGAATAGTTATTTGTAAATAAAACGACTCTTCTAAGGTCGCTTAAAATTACCTAATTGGAAATGATTTTAATGCACTGAAAGACTAGAAAAAAGACCTCAAATTTTCCTTAGTAGCGTATACTTCATCAAAGGCTATCATAACAATTTATTAGGACTTAACAATTTATTAGGACTCCATAGAACTGGAGTTGGAAGTACAACCGATCACAGATGTGTTCCCACTCCTTAAGTCTACACAATTCCGAATGGCAAGAACTATTTCGCCCTAAAATAGGTGAATCACCTATTTCTAGGCTAAAATAGTCATAACAGGCGGGACCTACCTAAATATCCACAGTCTTTTCTAATAAGTGCGAGTTACAGTCGCGCTGAGAATTCCGACCTGAATAAAACATGAAGATTCAAACGTACGTTTTGTGGTAGGTAGATTCCGTTTTTGGTGCACTTTATCCATAAATTCGGTTTTCCTTGCAAAAAACAAGTCCCAATTTCTTTTCTATTCGTCACAGATTGTTTCGATCACGATTCATGCATTATAAGTATACCGTGCCGTGTAGCGTCTTGAAGAACATCGCTCCCTCTCTTTCCGTCGTAAGAGAGTCGTAAAGAGAGATGTGGTGTCATCAGCATTTTTCTGCGTAACAACCAAAGCAACTACGGGACTAAATTCAGTGGATTGTCAGCAGCGTCTTCCTGTCCCCCGGATCTTCAATTATTTTTAGGCGGGGTAAAATCTTAAAAATACCGTCCCTGCCTGCCCACTTAAAGTCTTTTTACCATCTTAATCATTTTAGCCATAAGATTTCCAATAATTGGTGGTCATTTAAAACGTATACGTGTCAAGAGTTCCTTCCTACTGACTAGGCGTCCAAATGGTCAAAGTTAAATTAAAGCTGAGTTGCTTCCCCCCTCCCCCCTATATCCGGGGCTGCTTCCTGTACACCTTCAACGCCCACTGCGGTCGTCAACAAGCATGCCAGACGCGGTATCTATTGGCCAAAAACTCGATTATGGTCCGTAAGGCAGCGATAGATTATCGAGACCAAGTTGCTCCCGGACGAAAATTAATAAAATGCTTGAGAGTATTGTATAATGAAGCGTTATGAACATCAACTGCGACTTCATGGATGGTAGTGGTAGCCACCCAAACACATAATAAAAAAATATTTAGAACAATTTCGACACCAATGTTTGTCAATTTATAGTTAGCCCAGTCTTGACGAAAAACATGTCAGCTGATCATAAAGTGGAATATACGTCAGCTGGTCCGACAATCTATCTTAAAAGAATGCTAATCTTCATTCATGTGAAAAAAGGGCAAAGGCACTTTCAGACGCAAATATGGGGTTTGACTATAAATACAACAGTGAAGGTCAGTTTATAATGTAAAGAAAGAGAAAACAGGCACTGGTTTGATTTAGCATAGGTTAACACGTATATTTATAAGTCGATCTTACCATATACTTATATCCGCGATTTCCGTAGGTGTTAATGTTATTTTTTATCACATTGAAGTTGCAACCGAGCGTGCAGTCCAACACGCAGGTAAGTAGCCACTTCCGCTCATGAACATCCGTAAGCAAACTTCATATGAACAGGGGCAAGACCGTCTTAGACTTTGTTGGGGCCCTTGGGTACACAAGAATTTGGGGCCCTTTTGGGTACCAAACTGGCATAAACAGAACCCGAACCAAGACTCTGCTGTCCGTCTAGCCCTCTGTCTGTCACCAGGCTTTATAATTATCATGAACCGCAAGGAACGTGTATGATGTTATCCACGAGAACTTCTGCAGATAAACTGCTTTGCAGTTTAGCACGACTATAAAATATAAATTATGCTGTAGTTATTTGTTTGAAAAATAAATTAAAATAATAATAATAGCTACACAGTTAAAATTTTCAATGATGATGTATTTCTGTTGCCGCTATAATAACAAACACTATAACAAAATAAAAAAATATTTAAACAGAGCTCCCATAAAACAAGTGTGATTTTTTTTCTCTACTTCAAAGTTAGAGTGTTAGGTGGCGCTTATTACGTTTTCTAGACGACACTATCTACCGAATGAACAGTCAAAGTAATTTAACATCGTGATAATAGATGGTGCTCATTTCAACATTCAATACTCAATTTATCGAGAATTCCTTGTAATTGGATCTTACACCACAAGACGGCGGTTTCAAGCAATTTATTCGTTAGTAAATTGAAATCATATTTATTACGTTTTTTATAAGAAAATCATTACAGCAATACGCTTGTAAAATTTCTATTTGAATCTATTTATTTCTTATAAAAGATAACAAAAAACATTTAAATTTATAGATAATGGTACGGAACCCTTTATGCACGTACGACTCGCACTTGGCCGGTATTTTTATAAATTTCAGATTAAAACGTCAATATCTATTATTTATGTTTCCTATGGTTTTCATAATTTCATAGTGTAATCAGCCTCGGACGATAAATACTTTGACGAGGGTACGCACAAAATAATGGCATAAAAATGTAATCGAGGCGTTGGAAGAGAAAACAATGTCGCGAGCCCCGATATTACATTCCTTTATCGAACTGAGACCCAATCTGGGATTCAATGTTTTACCAACTGCTTTACCATGTCTGAGCAAGCGTTTTTATTAACTTGCTATATTAAAGATTTTTTACAAGTTCAACGTAAATGATTTAATTGAAATTCAGTAAACTGATGTAATTACCCGACTGCGTCAGAAAGGTAGGTAATGTTTTTCCAGCGCATGTATGTATTTATGTATGTTTGTATACTGGTCCATTTCATGGGCACGTACTAAAGCCCAAACGGATTGACAGATTGTAACATATGACATAGGCGATACATTTAAAAAAATAGCGCCTGTAAATAGGGAAAAAGGGGGAGAGCAACGATTTTGTTTATTATCGTGACGATATTGGTATCAAATACTAGTAACAATTACTAAACTACTAAAAATATTATGTATATTATAATACTTTTACTTGCGTCACAGTGCTTCGCACCGCGTCAGATGCCGCTCACCCACCTTAACGTGAGCCGGCAACTAAACTTTAGCTCTCAAGTAGGACTTTAGTTCATTCTAGTACAATAGGTGAAACGAGCATGTATTGACTAGATCTTGGCATATAAGTCGCTGTCATATGGTAAAAGATATTGCACCTCGTATTGAATTGTATACACACGTATCTATACTAATATTAGCAGTAGAGTTTGTTTGGTTGAACGCGCTAATCAGGAACTATAGGCCCGAATTACAAAAATGTTTTTGTGTTGAATAGTAAATTTATCAAGGAAGGCTTTAGGCTATATAACATCAGGTTATATTTGTTTGATTTCTAAACGCGGGTGAAACTGCGTGGCACAGCTAGTCCTCTATATAGATTGTAAAATAGTTTGGCGTATGATACCAGCTTGTGAGCGCTCCGATGACGTTTAACCTAGAACCTACTCAGCCGTCTCTACATCGCAACACTGATAGGTATAATCTAAGGGCCATAGGCAGTATAGTCTTTACGAGTGTTTATAACACATAATGTTACCTAATAAATAATTAAATAAAGTAACTAAAACTCATTCTCAGTCTATCATTCAGTCTCAGTCAAACAAATCAGTTTATAATTTTCCGCATAACAATGATAATAAATTCTTATATTCTTTTATTTCTTGTTGTTGAAGAGATGCTTGATGTTAAAGTTGTTAAAGTATGTAAACAACATGCAATGTGTATGTTTAAAAGATGAAGATCTCATATTCTAGTTAAATATTTCAAGTATTTTCCAGTTTTCCCTTTAACCCTTGATGAAAACAGTATTTGCATTTGAGCTTCAAGTTGGCATTAGGTCGAATATTACTATTCGCCCAGTCCTACGCACACTTATGATTTGTCTAACACAGCTTCTTTGTGCTATCTCTGAAGGATATAAGTGAACTAAATATAGTGAGGGTGACCTATTTCTAGGGAGAAATGCTTATTTCTAGAGAGAAATATTTGCTTACTCGGTGACTGTAAAAATAGCTGCACAGGTAATATTAAACAAATCATCCATCCATCAGCCTTTCGAGGTCCACTGCTGGACATAGGCCTCCCCTAAACGGCGCCACTCCAACCGGTCCTGTGCCTTCTGAATCCAACGGTTCCCCGCTGTCTTCTTCAGGTCATCGGTCCACCGGGTCGGGAGGCGACCTTTACTCCTTTTGCCTAAATGTGGTCGCCAATCGAGGACTTTCCTTCCCCATCGGTTATCTGCCCTTCGAGCGATGTGGCCAAATTTTAAACAAATATTATTGCGGAATTGATACATTTCAATATGTTATGGGTACTCACGATATGCGGTTTTTGTATTTATTTTGACTGAGTTACATGAATGACCAGATAGTGGGAGATCGTCGTCGAAATACTAGTCGAATTAATAACAATAACTAATAAAATAACAAATATTTTTTTTATATTGTTAAGTTCAGTACAAGTGTGTCAATTAATTTATATCATTGTTTATTAAATGAGAAACCCTACACAACTTCAGTGAGGATAAAAACTGTGATTAAATAAATTTTGGCGTAAGCAAAACTTTGAAGTCTATTAATTATACAATACGGAGAATAATATAAGAAAAGCGGGCAGAGGCTTTCAATTCTAAAGATAATACCAACATTTATAAAGACATAACAGATGGAACATTTGATTTGATAAATTATTAATTAAAGATAGAAAAGCGAAACTATTATATGTTATTGAAATCACAAAAAATAATAATAAATTGTCATGAATAAATGCGCTGTCTATATCTTCTTTTGACTATATTTTCTTTCTAAAACGAAAAGTACCCTGAAAGGATAGAAAAAGATTTCTGATATCTATCAGCCTTTAAAATCCACTGCTCGTATAAGTCTTACTAAACAGGATTTTTCAAAAATAATAATGTTACATAGGAAGACGCTGGTCATCTCGTCGACATCCATGGGAAGAGAGATGTAGTGATTTGCCACAACATTACCAGAATTGGCTTTAAATATACATATAAATTTGTTTATCAGAATTATATTGGTTTAGGTATACATTGAAGTCAAAATACTCGCTGTCTAAAGCTTTTAAAGTTTATAAACAAATCCGTTTATATGACTAGAGGGAAAGCTTTAGAAACCGTAAAGTTATATCGTACCAATAAAACGACTTAATGAATGTAAGATACCTACGCTTAAAGTTTAAATGAATTTGGATCGTGATCATCGTCATTCGCTTCCAAACTTATTCCATCGCATCTCAACATCTTGTTATGCATCTATTTCCATAACTTCTGACAAAATAATAAAAATTGAAAAGATTAAAATATCAGACCGATATGGAGACCACACCGTCACGCGGGTCGTCACAAATTAGGTTAATCGAGGGACACGGTAGTGCCCCCACCAAGCGCGACGCAAACACCATCCTTTTCTGAAACCATTTCGCCATATTTTCAGGCCCCTATTTGAGAACCTCTGGATAAGACCAGAGCGCAGAAATTTTTGTCTTCCAGTAAGCTATAATCACATACTTAAAATCCAAAATTTCAAGTCTGTAAGTCATTTAGTTTCTAAGTTAAGCAAAAGCAAAGTTTCGCATTTATGACACTCACTCACTCACTCATGATCATCAAAATAGAACTAGTACTTCCCATAACATCAGAGAGCCCTCCTACCTACATTTGTACTACTCACAGAACATAACAATGAAAAAAATCTATAGCTGGTTCTTTAAATGGCAACGCCAAAATATTTTTCAAGTGACATCTATTGGCTTTATAGTCTTGTAAAATAAAATAAAGTGTCAATTTCAACCTGTATTTTTTTTCAAAATGGCGAAGGAAGGTGGACGTGTGACCG
>DWNE01008020.1:0-11822 GCA_018249875.1 Cecropterus toxeus | reverse complement strand
TTTGCGCAAAAAAGTAATAAACTAACAGAGGAACCTACATCTTCAAAAAATTTCGCGTTTATAACGCTTTCTACACTCATAGCCCTACAATAGGATTTTCTCCTGCGTCGTGGGTGCCATAGACACACACAAAGACGAATTCACAAACATCCAGACCCAGAACAGAAATCTAAATTCATTATTCAGATGTCTGTCTGACCGGAGATCGAAACCGTTTATGATATTATAGTAAGATTCTGATTGTTCAAAATAATATTGCTTCTTTTATTAGGTACCGAAATTGTATTTCGTATTAAATCATACAATGTTAGAGTTGTATGGTTCTGTTCGATCGATTCGATCGTTATGGATATATGTATGTATCAATGGACTAATCAACTATATTTTTACATATACGTTAGCAGAGTATATGCTAGTACAACGAACAAAGTAAATAAATAAACTTAACAAGCAGCTACTGAAACAAACGTACACAATCCAAGAATAGGAACGTTACAGAGATACTGTTATATGGCACACGACAATATCAAGCTGATACCCGAATACATAATCCGCACCTTGATATGTACAGCATTAATTTCTCAAAGTTCAAATAAATAAAAACGTATTTTTTATTCTTCTACATATTTTTTAAACTTACTTGTTTCTCAATATTCTTAGTCACTGACGGATTACTTGACGGAAAGTAGTCACTTTCGCCTATGGATATTTGCAATACCACCACTAAGTCACCAATACACCGCCGGCTTTGAAGAAGAGCACTTTACGCACCTTTTTTGGAGATCCCAATGGTATAACGCAAGAATAACTCAGTATTTTGGAATGTAACCAGGCGAAGCTAGTCTTTAAAATAATATAGCAAAAAAGCCTTCCGATGAGAAGATGGCTTTCATTTGGGTTATTTGGTCGTAGGTCCTTATTTTTATACTTCTTTATGTGAGGGATGAACATGTAGGTAATTATGAATTACAATTATGAATATTATTTATAACGTCATCAAAATTCTACCCAACCACCCTGAGCCATCGTTTTCAATTCGAAAAAATGTGTAGCAATAAGGATCAGACATACATGACTCGATAATAATAACATCAGATAAAATTAAACATTAAAACGATATAAATATAAAACAAATTAAACGAATTCTAACATTGATCTTGAAAATGACAGACATTCCAGCCCAGTAACATTTCAAGTTATCAGAATATCACAAGTTTAGTGAGCAACAGTAATAAGTTGTCGTCTAGCGTTGTCCAGCGGTGGGCGGAGGCCGTGTTGAGATAGCGTATCTGCTGACACCCGCAGCGCATAAACTGCACGGTTATGTACCTACAGTGAGCAATAAATGAATTCTTCAAATTCTTCACGTTCTTAGTTTTAAGACTATTATTCGTAACCAGTGGTCCATTCTAGTGATGCGAGGTGACGTTGGAAGTAGTCTGCAAGGTTTTGAGTTTTATGAAGTTATACTGAAGTTATAATTTTAAGATTCGACACACAAAAGTTACAGTATGAAGTTGTAGCGGTTGCAGTCTCGAAACAAAAGATACCAACAAAATAGAAATAGAACCTCTATTAGTCGCGCAAGTTGGCACCATCGTCACCTCTGTTCACTGTTTTAATATTCATAGTATTTATCCACATGTTTCTAGTGTCTACATTCACACACGTGTTTTAGTTTCATGTAAGAGCGATTTATAATATATAAGTTCCGATAAATTATATTCAGTAGTGATTTAAATTCAATATTTTGATTAATATATTTACTATTCGTAAGTAATAGTGAAAAAATTGTGTCTAAAGACTTTTTCAAGTGCTCAAATATAATTGAGGTTATCTATCCGTATGTATTATTTCTTGATATGATTTATTTTTAAAAAAATATCCTGATACGCCAAAGGAGTATAACTTCCAACGCGTGTTCATAAATACACACACACTTTTTATTATAATGTGGGTGTAACAAAAGAGCTTGCAGTCCACCTGATGGTATCTGTAATCAACCTCAAATAATATCAGACTTTTACCTGAGGTTACCCACAGATGCGTTGCTCCTCTTGAGGTTTATTTTCAACGCCTCAGACAAGTATGTCTCCCTTGCCACAATCTTCAGACCAGAAAACAGCAGGTAACATTGCTGTTATGAAGAAGAAATAAATGAACAAATTCTACTCACTCATAGTATTAAGTATCCAATATGGCTAAATAATTGGCGGATAATGACGTTACACAAATGTTTTAATTAGTCAACTGTGGCAACAAATTTAAGTTCTTCTGTGGTAGTTTTGAATCTGTTGTAGAGTTTAGACGTCCACTAGTATGGTTGACAAATCAATAAGATGCACATTAGACTATTTTAAATGTACTACAATACTTTACTTTTACGTCTCAGGCTTTTAATTCCTTAAAATATTTACAAAGCCATTAAAACCTAATACAAAATACTATAATAATTGGTACTTAAATAAGTGGATTATTTATTGTATATGCAAATTTAAAAAAAACTTTAACAATCGAAAATAGGATAAAAGTTATTTAAATTTAAACATCGCTATTCGACATTAATTTATTATTATTTATAAATAATTTATCTTCTATTTATTTTTTACAGTCTCCAGAAAATAGTTCGCAGAACACCATGCGAAACTAAATACATTTAATTAAAATAGAGTCATTGATTAAAAGAAACAAAACGTTGGAACAATGGCGACAGGTGGTCAAGTATCTATAACTCTGATAGTACATGTAGAGGAAAGTCTATACGAAACGCGTGCACTAAAACCACAACCCCACACTTTAGCCCAACTGAATCGAAACAAAATACTCCTCTGTCCTATTTAACGAATATTTAAATCCGCACGAACTAAAAGGAATTAAGTCAGAAATTGATAAAACCGCCTCTACCTATAAATTACTGTAGCTAAATAGGAATGAAAAGCTTGTATTTTATAATATTCTGCCTTTAGACGAATATGTAATACTCACAAATATTTTGATTATTAAATAATGAAATTTAAAAGCGTTAAGGCGCCCGTCGTGGTCCAATTCCGGGGGAACTACCGTCACTTCTATTTCTACCTATTTCAAAAGTGCCGTATAACGGAGTATGCATACCTATAAGTATATGATAAACTCAAGTTATCTAAATAAATATCAAGAAATATTGGCATTATAAAAATAAGAAAATAATTTATCAGGCGTATTAAACTGTTTTTTTATTTGTTCCGAATCAAATAATGGTTTCTTAATTGTAATTAGATATACATACAATAAAACATATTGAAAAAGATAAAAAATAGTGGAAATTAATTAGATACAAGTAAGCAATTTATACGTGCCTATCAACGGACGCGATAAAATTTGCATGTAAATAATAGATTTAAATAAAATAATAAGATGATTACGGAATCCTAAAGATTGACTCACCGTTCCAAGAAAAAGAATACGAACAAAGGAAACGCATTCGTCGTTGTTAACCACACAGGACGACGTTTAAAAAAAACCTAAGTAGTCCATCTGTTGGTAACACAAGACGCGTGCCACAAACAAAATAAAATGTCCCAACATACAACGAATATCACCTTTTATGACAGCTCCAACTGAAAACTTGAAATTGCTCGACCTACACATACCTGCCTACATTAATTCCTTTTGTTTGTGGTCACGGTAATATACATTACACTAAAGAGACGGTACCTACTTTGAATAACAGTAAGTAGGTGGAACATAAGCGTAGAAATTTTCGCCAATTGTACCTACGCAGATTGTTATGTATTGAAATACTAACTAAATGTAAATTTCATTCGTTACTGTTTATTAATTTTAATTGTTCCCAAGCAATATTTTAGTCCTAGGAACACCTAGGAGTAGAAATAAAGGGCGATTTTTGTATACGTTAGAATTAGAAAACGAGCATGCTATCTATTTCTACATGCCGGTAAGTGGCAAACGCTAAATAACTATATATAACCGGTTATAACCGGGTATAACATATATAACTATATGCAACCGGTAAATAACCCCTTAGAATCTTCTCTTCTAAGCTTCTCAGGTAATCTCAGATACGTTCCTATTCTCGAAGATTACGATGGTCGGCTCATGTGATAGTGAGCCACACTCTTCCACCGAAACACAAAAACTGCTACACACTAGATATAGGTGTAGCGGAGCTAGCTATCTCCCGAGCAAACCCTAGTCTTGTTCCACTATCTTGTAAGTTGTTAAAAGCAAAGGGAATATATATTATTCATGTGTTTTATTTTTTTAATGTCACGTGATATTGATTTTTCTTAATCACGTTACGCGACAGCACGGCCCGTCAATTGCGAAAGGACAAGAGGACGGGATGTGGACGATTATTCTGTTTACCAGTCATCGTCGACTCCAACGCACTTGCGATAGCCATACGAATACTTGGAGTGGACATCTGTTATTTCTGACCTGATTATAGTCACTGTTCCCTGTAGGCCACATAAATATCAAAATACTCAAAATAAACGTTTTGAAACATAGTTCCAAGCCACTTTTTCAGTTGGAACTCTCAGTGATCCTTGAATTCGAACAAAAAAGTATTACTGAAATCTTTCAAATGAAAACGAAATAGTAGAAAACCAATGAATACTGCTGTGTTATAAATACCTATTTATTTACCTTTTCCATACAACGTCAACCACAAGAGGTACATTTTGCTATACACTATTTTTGTTTTTTGGAAGTATCAAACGAGTAGTTATGCAGTGGTCTGCGTTAGACGGACCTGATGGTGAGTGGTAACTGGAGCCCATGTTTATTCGTAACTAAACAATTACATAGAATACCAGTTCTACTAAGGCCGATCACGGATGCTGCCACTACTCACCCTTCCATTGAAACGTTGTACTGCTTTAGCTAGAAATAGGTAGTGGAGATAGAGCGTCGCCGTCTCAAATCTCCCATTCCATAATGGTTTTACCACTTGTCAAAGTAAATAAATAAATAGGAAAAAAGTTGTGGTTTTAGATTAATTATTTAAAAACGATATTTAAAAAGAGTTATGATAGATGTCTTCTATCAACTTGCGCTAGACGGAAGAGTCAGTTAAAGAAGATGGTTTTTAATTCATCTTACAAATAAGTTTTGCTTAAAAAGCTAATTAATTGGTATCTTTTTACGTCAATACAATGTTTATCAATGGTAATAATAAGTTATGAGAAATAAATAACGTACATTTCTGAGGATTTGTATTTATTATAACATCATTCTTTGTAATGTTTAAATGCAATAAGTGAAAATAAAGGTATGTTTTATGAAAAATAATTCCAAACTAAAGAATTACTTCATTACTGAATATGTAGCTAGGTAACACAAGAATATCGCACGACTTCGACGCTTCGACTCTTTTCTTTACAGTTATAATACCACGTGAAAAAAACGATATGTCGTATTTAGTTATTTAAAATGATTTCAAGTTTTGAAATATAAAAAAAAACCATTAAAATCTATCCAAACTATTAAAACAAACTAACTACACTAATAATATGCTGTATTAACAGTGCATTTATGTTAATTGAAGCAAGACACATTTAAAAGTTAAAAGAACTTACTTATCGCTGCATTTAAATAATTGAGTTGACTTTAACTACGGCTCTGCATCATATAGAGCCATCGCACGAATCCCCTACCGGAATGGAGATTTTAGTCCACGATTAATACAAAGTTATCCTCTTATCAGTGCATTTAAGTGCCGCCTCTAACCATTGGGATTGCTGCTCATAATGTGAGTTGTTAATGCTTTTATCCATTGACATGGCTAATCAAGTCATTCTGTTCATTACACAGTTACACAGTTCTCGCCGTACCTTGCCCACTGCCGGTCCCGACATGGCTTTAATTCTACAAACGTTTATATATGGTAAAGGTTTAGAATATATTAAAACCCGAGAATGGATCACAAATGCTATTCTCATTGGATGGTAGAGTCACTTTATAAG
This sequence comes from Cecropterus toxeus, assembly GCA_018249875.1. Taxonomy (NCBI): domain Eukaryota; kingdom Metazoa; phylum Arthropoda; class Insecta; order Lepidoptera; family Hesperiidae; genus Cecropterus; species Cecropterus toxeus. The sequence continues at coordinate 5,853 of DWNE01008020.1, read as the reverse complement.
GCTACAATGTTACCGTCAATTTGCAATTCGACTCCTTACTGTTTATGAAGTCTGAACAAACGTCTCCAAGTTTTTCTTTTCGTAGGTTTGGTGTTGCTGGAGTTCACTGGCCATGCAGTATGTGCGAAAACATCCAAGGACCCGAACCAGCCTAGCTGCCAGGAGTTCTCTAAAGGTGTGACATTCAACGACAGTCAAGCTATCGGCATCTGGCATCTGCTACACTTCAGGAATGAACAAACTGATGGCTCAGGAGATACGCACTGTGTGGAATTCAAGCCTGTTAGCGATGCGGTTTGTATAATTTTCATATATTGATTATATGGGTTAATACAATGATTCTTAACCGGTGGTTCGCCGACCGATGGTGGTCCCGCGAAGCCATCTCAAGATTGTTGGAGCCAAAAAGCAATTTCTTTCACAAGGACGCGAGATGCTCTTATAAGTTACCTACCTTTGTTTTCATAGACATCACGAGCAGAGATTTTCGAACTAATAATCAAAAACAAACATCGAAATCGATTGGATGCGGTTAGAATTAACCCTTTGTTCATTTCAACTTTACTTTACCTCTACACTACTCACATCTTTAAACAGTTGGTGGTACATTGGTAGACAGAAATTTTGTCAAATGGTCCCTCATCACTAAAAGTTTCAGAACTGCAGGTTTAATAGGTACCTATTGCAAAAAAACACTAAATTAGATTTGAACTAAGGTAAATCATAAAGTCATATGTTATCTTACTTTCTTGAATTTAAAATGAATTATTTGTGCCTACCTATTCCACGTGTAAAATATGATATTCTTTCTAGTATAAAAATAGCATGTAATCCATACGTAAAAAATTGTCAACACCTCCATATGGGATTGATGTCTCGTCTGAGATCGTCCCTACGGGTTGCGATGCATGCACTGCTCTTAAGTACAATGCATTAATGTAATGTTAATGTGTCATAGTACCCTTCCAACCAGAATCCAGTACAATTTAATCTGCAAGTAAATTATGCTTTGTTCTATGCAATACCTACACAAATAAAATAAAATAGTAAAATAATTCATACATCCGCCTCAGAGAGAATTATCTACAATATCCGTATCAATGAAAATTACCGTGACTAACCCTCAAGTTAATCACATCGTAATTACAATTATGGTACATAATTCGTATAATTATAAAACAAATATAACGTACGATAATACTATGATTATATCTTATTCTAGGAACGAAAAGAGCTAGAAGAACGCATCGGGATGTACGTGGAAAATCTGAAATGGGAAACTCTAACTCTTAAAATGCAAATTCCATGCGCCAGCTCCCAACCAAACAAGACTCGAGACTACTACTTGGAATGGCTCGAAGGAAATGGTTCCTACAGAACCCTACAAATGCCGCCACCGACCGGTAAGTTTTTCAAAATTTTGTCTTGTCCTAGGAAAAATAAATAAGTAATGATGTCGAAACGCGAACAGCTTCCTTGTAATTACAATATTACTATCTCTGAATAGATAATTATGAATTTGAAGGTTTAAGAAATAATTCCATTTTATTGAAATTATATAATATTCATCAATGTATAAAATTAATATTAATTTATTACTATTGAGATATTTTTGTTGTAAGCTGACAAAACATCAGATGACTGTCATTCGCTATGTTTTGTTAATTTAATTCTAAATAACTAACAAGACGTCTCCAGTATGGTCTCGCCTGGCAAGATACAGGAATACGTGAAAATCTTTAGAGGAGGCCTTTGTCTAAGGACAGGCTGTTCCACACAAACATCCAGTTGCCGATCATACAAATGCAAGTTAGAATTAATAAAATCAATTAAGTGGATATAAAGTTTTAATATTTGTTAATTGTAAGGAAATAAACAGCAACAAAGGCTATTTTATTTTATTATTTTAAAACAAACAACATAAATTCATTATTTCACAGCCAAATTAAACTTAACTGGCTTCCATCGTTATCCGATGCGGTTGAAGATCATAGAGGGCCAATACCTTGCGATGATGGACTGTCACGAGAAGTTCGTGTTCCTGCTGGGCAAGCAGCCACCAGCGGGGAAGGAGCTTGACCAGCGTGTGAAGAAGATGATCGAATTGTACTGGCCCGAGGGAAACTAGTTAATTACATGACATGATAGGAAAGAGAAAATTACCTAATCACTAATCAGTTAACAAGAGTTAAGGAAGAACGATCCGAGCAAGCAATTTGCATAAAATATTAGACACTTTCTGCCATTTCATTTTTTTTCTAAATTTTACTTAGTTTGTATCTTACTTGGTATCTTAATAATATTGTAAAACACAACTTTGTGGGTATTAATAGGTTAACGAATGGTTGGATGTTTATAACCCTTACACGGCTGAAGGGATCTGGGTGAAACGTGGCGTTTTTATTCCGAAAAATGTACGGTGTCCGTGGGTTACACCAAAAATTGTATCGTTGATTGATATTTATTTAAAGTTTATTTTTGTGTATACTTGGCGATTAATTGCCTATTAATTGAACGATGTAGCATAAAATAAATAGGTAATAATATTAAATGTCTTTTGTAAAAAAAAACTTGTTTTTTTATTTCCAGAACATTATATTACTCGACACCGAAATACGTGTAACATTTTTGGTTTTATATTTTTAGTAAAAATCATTTCGTAAGCACTAAGAGCTGACAATTAAGAGAAAAAATCATAAATAAATGAACAAAAATAACCCTCTCAAACATTTTATTTGAGAGAATTTACTCCTAGATTGTGTCATGTTATGTCTGTAACATTTTTCAACTAGAATTCGTCAAAACTCCCTACACCAATAAACGTAGTCAGTACATTATACAGGTGTGTGTGATTAAACATTGCATAAAGTCAAATAATGTAAGTGGACGATTAAAATGTAATTTTGTTTTAGTGGCAATCGGGGAGGGTGAGTCCGGTGAACGAGAAAGGGACAAATAACGAATTGTATTTAATGTTACACGTTGTACAACTTTTTGTACTTCGGTTATAGGATCACTACATCTTGCTTTGAACCGTAGCTCTCTTGCATATTCTGCTTTGAAGGATGTGGCAAAGAATAACATTGTTATTAGGGGTACGAAAGCATATGATTGACTTCAAATTAAACGACTATTTTGTTAGTTAGTTACTGATATCCATGTAGGGTAATGACTAATCAAGAATTACCTTAAATGTTGACTGATATGGTTGTACCCAGTTAGTATTCAGATTGCGTATGCTTTGAATGGCACGTGCAATTCTATTTTAAATTGGGTTAAACAATCATTATTTCTTTTTACACAGGACGAATTAAATTTACGAAAGACAAATTGGTCACTTGTTTGTACATTCACCAATCGACATTAAAAAAATACGGTTAAATATTCTCAACGTTTTGACGAGAAAATCCTGTCCAGTGAGAAATACATATTCTAGTATTGTTATAGGACATTTGAACCACAAATCTAATAACGTGGTTTAACACAAATACCAAATAATCGTTGAAACTCACAAAACCATTACTTACTTTCCACTCCATCAGTACAAAACGCAACCCCACAAATACAGTAAGCACCACTCAAATTAAGTGTGGCTCGATCAACAGTCATTTTCGGTTACAATTAACCACACATTTGAGTGAAAAGTCAACCACCCACTCCAATTGATTTATTGTGCCCCACGAGTTCCGCCATTCTATGTAGACTTTTATTACGTTCTCCGCGCAATTATACGTAACTGGAAGTGTTTTACAGGTTTTAATTAATTGTAAAAAGTTGAATATTAAACAACTTTACATAGAAAATAGTTTTTTTTTAACAGTTAAATAATATATTATCAATAATTATTAACTCTTAGGTATGCATATTTTCTTTATGTAAACTTGTAATATCGTTTAAAATATTAAAACAAAAAAACAAACTGCGTAAAAGGAAATTTTTGTTCTTAATTATATATATTTAATTTAACGCTTATATGAGTTTTTATCAAAATAGTCAAGTAAAAGTATTACAATATATATCTACATTTTTAGATTGGTCCATTTTTCTAGCTTTTATTTGATACCCATATCGTCGTAATAGTAAAAAAAAATCGTCCCTTCCCCTCTTTTTCCTCTATTTCCAGGCGCCATTTTTTTTAAATATATAGCCTATGTCACTATGCAAACTGAGACGATTCAAATGATATGTCATACAATTAGAAGTAGAAATAATCAAAATGTCTAGAACTAAATTCAGTAAACGTACATCTACTAACCTGTAGGTACGTACAAAGTAAATTATTGCAAGAAGTTGTATAAGTTCAATGATATTAAAAGGTTTTGTTACTTCCAGTAACAGTACAATTCTAAGTTCGTGTAGGTTGGCGTGTGCCGCGGAGGGTGCAACGCTGTTCATTTGTCTAAACGCAGTAGCGTTTTGAAGGGCACTCCATGGAGGGCTGGGAAAGTGTTGCACTTTACAAAAAGTTAAAACGCTTCACCAGTACTCGAGTACTCGCCGGTTATTTCGTTAACCGCTGCGCTTTTTGTCCAAAGCCTGCAATTAATGATTTCACGTCTCACAAGTACGTAATAGGCGACTCACTCATATTATCGACTATCCATTACCACTATGTAGGCGACATGTTTTCCTTACAACGTAAATTTCGACTTTCTGTACAGGCTTATTAAATACAAATGTAGATAAAATCAAGAAACACAATGTAATCACTTTGTAACTTCTTAAATTACCGTTTCAGACTGTTATTAAGTCCAGAATTCCTCACAATTATAGGTACGTCACGGCCGACTCATTATTAAAACTTCAAATTATAATAACCGCTAAAATAAAGCCGATACGAATCAGTGGACGATGGAACATGAAAGTGACGGTAATTTTCGACAGTTTGCCGTCTATATCGATAAAAACTTTTTCAATTAGGTTTCGTCCGAATTGGTGGACCAAATAACAAAGAAATAAAAATTATAAACACGAAAGCTAGTAACAATTTTCTAGTATGACTTGGTTGGTAGTTTACACAGCAAATGAGAAAGTAATGCAATTTTAAATATCTTTATACACAGCTTAGATTAGTTAGTTAATATATATCTACTCATTTTGTGCCTACTTGTACCTTTTGTGCCTACCATACCTGTACTTATTATATGTATTTTAATTTACTTGTCGTCATTCCACACTGTGCGCGGGGCGATCTGTTAGTGTTAGATCTAAAATGGTTTAGAAAATAGTAGGCGCTGGCCAACTGTAGATTTGGTAGAGTTCACATGTCTTTCAGAACTGTTAAAACTCTGAGGCGTGTAGGTTTTATAGGAATAATTTTCTACGGCATTAAAGCAAGTGATAACTAGTATCATTACATGCGAACATAATGTCGAAAATTCAAAAGTACTTAGGTACCTCGGATCGGAAACTTGGATCTTTCGATCAAAGACGAATTTCAAACCACTAGGCTATCACCGTTATAAGCTTGTCAACAGAATAGGCTATTTGACAGGTTTTTGAAATCCGTTTTATATTATTAAGTAGAGGAAAAGAAACCCGAAGAAGTAAATGTTGTTTTTTTTTTAATTCTTGTACATATTTGCTGAAAAATATCACATTATAAATTCAATATTTAAATAGCCCGCCAAAACGCTAATTTAACAATATGGCGCTGCAATGGGGTCGGTGACGTCACTAACTTATATTGTGATCTGTAGCACTCATCATTCACATACATTTGTTGTAAACAAACAACGAAAGTGCGATCTTATTTACATTTTAACAGTGATTTATATGACAAAATGAGTTACAAATGGTGTGCAGTTCCAAAATGTACAAATACGTCGTTAAATACTCCGGAAAATTGTAATT
>DWNE01008019.1:0-11824 GCA_018249875.1 Cecropterus toxeus | reverse complement strand
CATTTTTTTGCGTTTCGATGGAAGGTTGTGGTTACCGGCACACTTTTATATGAGGCGACCATCATAGTCCTCGGGAGTAGCAACGCATCTGTGATTGACTTCAGATAGATTCTATGTTCTATTTGAAGTTGCTTCCAAGTGTTCATGGGCGGCAGTGACCACTTACCATCAGGTGGACTGAATGTTCGTTTGCTACTTCAATCAGATAAAAAAAAGAAGAACTTTTTTGAAATTAATCACGGATCTGAGTTCGATGGCCAATAGGTATATTATATCTATCTTTTTAAGCTAAATGTCCTCTATTCGCGTTATCTCTATTTTATTGGCTTTTATGACAGTCAGGGAATTGATACACTCCTATTTATCCTCTTATTTACCGTAAGTAATTAACATAAATGTATTTTCTGACGGTACTTAACATAATAATTCACACTTACAAATCAAACACAACGTTCTTTAAACAAATGTATCGTCCTTACACTAATGGCGAAGAGAAGTAAATCTGAATTTGCAAGGTGAATTGATGAGACATTTTTGTCAAGGCCGGCGGGTGCTCAGTCATGCATAATCTGAATAAAGTCTTCACATCGCGGTGGGTCTAAAAATAAAACAAAGTGCTAGCCCCAACTAGCCGGATTTCCCACGGAGCCGGGTGCAGTTGACAAGTGTGGCGCATTCATCAAATTGACTGATGGCGCGAGAGGAACACGCGTAACTCACACTGATGGCACCGTTCCTCGGCTGCGATCTGATTAGGGAACAGTTGTCCTACAAGGAAATAAACTGACGTCGCCTCACATCGTGTTTCTTAGGGAATGTTGCTACACTATAAAATGTCGAGTATACACTCTACCTAGGCTAGGAGTAAAGGAAAAAGATATGATATATAATATGTGTCGAAAAGCATGCTCGTGTGAATTCTCGACCATGCTTTAGCAATCCAAAATCGTCGAGTCGTCGTGGTCGAGTCTTCGTATAGGACTTTTAGTATTTTTGGTAAGATATGTGTAGGTATCCATAGTTAAAATGAGTACTGCCTAAAATCAAATATATAATCATTGTTATCCGTTGAAAACTTGGTTAAGGCAAGTTAGACAAAAAATATTATAGTTAAAAAAATATCAAGTACAGAAAAAGATCTAATTAAATCTTGTCGTATTTTGTTACAGCAACAAATTTAGTTTCTCGTGATAAACCACAAGACTGCTAATACTCGTATAATCGCTCGAGTGTGGTCCAGTCGTAAATTTCGATAACGGTCTAATCAATAACAAATTAATGTCATCAAAAGATGAAAATGCTTATTGAATAGAAAGTAGCATAGCAAACTGCAGCTAGAAGTGGATGATATCGTAAATCCTTACAAACTCAAGCGAATTCAATAGCTGGCGAGTGTGGTCCAATCGTAAATTACGATTACAGCGCCATAAACAAGAAATCCAATGAAGATTCTTGTTTTAAAGACTGAAATCGTACGATGTTTAATGAAAATATTTACGTTTAAAACATTGAAGTAGTACAATTTAGAATAGAGGAAATTATGTAATAGGCATCATCGCAGTACAGACACTTGCTACGGCTATGCATTTTGTCACTAACCTTGTGACATATTCCCCAGCATTAATGTTCCTTGACTGATTTATTTCCCTATCCCGCAATTAAACACTGATAAGTGAGATCAAAACATCAATGGCATTTAGATAGGACTTAAATTCTATTTGGAGCCTATCAAGAGGGAGACGTGTTCATTTTCTACTTAATTCTGTTATACCAAAACCGCTGTATGAGAAGACCAAGAGACAATTGCCAATAGAAACCGTTTGTGCGCTAGGAAGTTTTTGCCACTCCGTCAGACACGCTGATCTAGACGCAGCATTAGATTAGCTTGGATGTGTCGTAAATCGTCGGCGAGCCAGGCGGATCCGATCGCGGGCGAGTGCGGTCGAATCGTAAATTTCGATTACAACCTGCTGTGGGCGCACAGATAAACTTGCGGGATCCGTAATGACGGTAACCGCCTCGTTGTGCACTCTCGTTATGCGGTTAGCGATTCGCCAATTCTATTGTTGAAGTTTATGTTCCATTTGATAGCGCGGAATATCGGAAACGCGCGAATTTAAACAATGCCTAAATTACAGTCAAATTGAGCATTTTACGTCGTATTGTTTCGATTGAAGTTGAGATAAAAACACGTGTAATAGCTGATATCAATGTTTCCTGAAAATAAATTACCGCCTACCTATTTCTGTTTTGGTCTCAAGATCAGGCTGGGCTCATAAAATAGGCTTTATTTCCATTTTATTGCTTGTTGGCATCTAAAAGTTTGGACTATGGAAAAATTGTATATGCCTAGTATTAGATCAAATCGTAAATTAATCCACTGTAGCTACATTTTCATCTCTCCTCACTCGGTACGTATTTACAAACAAACTGAAATTATCGCAACGCAAGGAGATTATGGGTATTACACCGCCATTACCTAGTGTTTGTGAAAATAATTATGCCATCTGATAGCCACTGAATTGGGTCATAGATAGCGACTGAGAGGGCAATGCAACTTCGGTTGCGAGTTATCTAATCTGACACAATAAACTGATGATGGGACACAAACAGACAACATTCGTTCAACATTTCATTTAATGCGTGCACCAAAAAAGACAATCATTTTGATTATTCGGCCAACATTCAGTCACGACTTTTGAACAACATTAACCTCGACTTTGCTTTTTTCGTCAACATCAAAGGGTTACCGGCGCCATATACTTTTTGCACGACCACACATCGTCCGGTTTATTTCGTGGGTAACGTACAACGTGTTTCAGTCTTAGTCTGGTCGATTTGAGCATAATGTAAGACGTACCGAATCAGTTTAACTCAAAGAAAAAAATCTGTATAGATTTTGCTTTACGAAATTCTGCCCACGTTTTACTAGCGTTGGGTACTCTCCAACAGATAGGTAATAAAATCCTAAGTCGATTTTGAATTTTACAAGGCTCGACGTTATCGAAATAAGTTCTCGACGCTCGCCATGTGTTTCGAGAATGTGATAAATGGACATTAATTTGATTTTTAAGTAAGGTTGTAATGAAATTCCTTGTGTCTCTGCAGGTATAATAAACTTCTAATATAGAATAAATGAAAGTACACTTTCTGCTACAGAAAAAAAGTCTCAGAACAAATAAACATTACGAATACTTTATGTAATAAAGAAACTTAACAAGGAGTACCTAATTCAATTTTCCCCCGTGGTACTTAACATGATTTTATGTGTAATGAATCAACTTACCTCTTGTTCCGTCTTGACCTTTTCTCTACTGCTGTCATCTGAAACAATAACAAATGTACATCAATATAAGAACATTTTAATAGCTAGATTTCTGGCTATACCAAATATCTATGTCATTTAAACAATGCATACCTTTGTATTATAAGTCACGTAACAGAAGAATGATTTGACTATTCTGACGTAATTTTACTTCTACCTTTTTAAACGCTGCTACGTTCTGATTTGAAGAGTATGACAAGGCAGAGTAACTTACACAAGACTCCTATTTCGTTCTCTAATGTAACAATGTATTGGTATTTGTATTGGTATTGTTTAAAATTCTATTTCTTAACAATAAAACCGTCAAATGTAGACGGCAGATTTAAGAATCAATTTAGCAGATTACAACATCAAAAAAATATCAAAAAAAAAATAGATATAACGTTTATTAAGAATTGTCTAGCGGTTAAATATCATAAAGAGATGTTTACAAGTATTTAGTTTCATTATAGTGATCAATGGGCTATTAATTGAACAGATTTAATATAATGTATTCTATTTATGACTTATTTATTACACTCTGTCGACTATCATGTACAGTCTATTGTGGAATGTAAATAAAAAATCATGCTGATCTTAATAAATTCGGCCAGATCGATGACAGTCCCGTCGATTTAGGATTGAAAACTACATCGAACTGCCATCCCTAGTCACCACTTACCGTCCACTTGTCACTTACTATCAGGCGAAGTGAATGCTAGTTTGGTTGTTCTATTTCGTAGCAATGATTTAGGTATTTGTTTTTAATCCCCGACACAAAAAGAGGGGTGTTATAAGTTTGACTGCTATGTATGTCTGTCTATTTGTTTATGTGTAAACGACCTATTCCTTATTAATACCAAAAAACTAATACCACTGGTATTAGTTAATTATCCCAGTGAATTTCTATTCCGAACGAATTCCGCTCATAAACGAATCCCAAAATTATTGAAAACGTAGCTCCAAAACGGGTGAACCGATTTGAATGCGGTTTTTAATCAGTTCACAGTATAGGTATACTTTGAACTGATTGAATATCGATTGGATATTTTTATAGAGCTATTATCATTGTTACCTAATATGTTATGAAAATGTACTTAGTTGACAACAGACTACTATTATCAGATTGAAGTAATAAACGAGCATGCAGACATGCATGCAGCATGCAAGAGATGGTAAAACCAGTGTGGTTCGATCGTAGTGGTATCAGTGCTATACCTATTTCTAACGTGAAGCAGTTCTTGTGTTTAGTTGGAAGGCTGTGGTTACCGGCTCACTTATATAACAAATCATCTTTGAATGAAAGAAAGACACTTTCTACCCTCATAGCCCCACATTAGGATTTTTGCCTGTGTCGTGGGTGCCATAGACACACAAAGACGAATACATAAACACCCAAAACCAAAATGGACATCTTAATTCAAACGTCTGTCAACATTCAAATGTCTGCCTGGCCGTAAATCGAATCCAGAACCCACTGCGCGTCAGACCGGCATTGTGACCGCTCCGCCACGCGGGCCGTGTAAACTTTATTAATTATATATTTGCAAATTCGTAATCTTCGAATTTCCTCGATTGAACGTAAGTCTCGTTGCTAGATTTTTTTATAATATGGAAGTAGCAAACGGATATGCAGTTCACCTGATGATAAGTGGTCACTACCGCTCACAGATATTTTGTAATCAATCCCAGTTAAGATCAGAGTCTCACCTTAGATTAGTTACAAATTGCTACCCCTGAGGACTAAGTTAGAATGTCTCGAATAAGTATGTCTCCTTACCACACCCTACAGACCAGAACACAGCACGTCATAACAGAAGCAGAAATAGGTGTGGCGTTGGTGCTTCTGGAATCGAACCAAGAGTTCTACCACATTTAGTTCTACTTTCCTGTGTACTGATAATACTTTTCACCTCGTTTTCTAAGCTGTATGCTAATATGACTATCACACTAGTTACAACATAAATACATCTTGCATACGTACAACTAACGTGTCATAAACGAAAGGTCCAGCTCATACAGTTATGTTTAAGCAGGGTTTTAAATCCCTACTGTTTATTTTATGTTCACAAACACGCACTCAACTTGATAACAAATGATCCATCTACCTACTAATTTATTCGACAACCGTTATAAATGCAATTCTTATTGTTGGATTTAGGTCTCCTCTGGAAGCTGATGCTTACCAGTAATAATGTTCTTCTAAAATGTTCATGGAAAGATGACGAATAGTACCATCTAGCGTTTTCGACAAATACATTGCACGTTTACGTTTCTTTTTCGGTAACACATTTTAATGTAAGTCGCAATGAATGAGCAAAAGTGTATCAGTTGTCGTTTTGAGAAAACTTAATAAGAGCACTGAATATTTTCCGAACTAAGATCGCACAGTTAGAGTAGCCAAAATGGTATGGTAAGAGATATAACATAGACACAAAGATATAACTATTCAAAATTTCACGTTTCGAACATTGCTCACGTAATAAATTAATTCACAATTTCAATACCTGTACTTACGGTTATACTTATAATACGGAATATTGTATACTAGTTTATTGCCACGGCTATGCCCGCTTCGGTCACGTTAACAACGGTAATGAGTGTTGTATATGTTAATCCAGGTCATTAACTATCTGTGTGTTATATTTCAGCGTCATGTCATATATGTCAGACGAGTAATTTTTGCAACGAAACGCAAGAACTGCGTCACGCTAGAAACAGGTGTGGTGTGGTGCGAGGAGGCACTACCTCCTCGGACCATACTCATTTTCCAACCTTGCATATTACCTGCATGACCTCAGAAGTTATTTTTATTCGAATATGAAGAAAAGGCTGTCGTTAATAATAATAGCCTAATGATTGGAACTCGGCCTCTCTATCAAGGGTGCGAGGTTCAAATATCAGGCACGCATCTCTGATTTTTCTAAAATTATGTGCATATTGGAAATTAATTGTGACTGCTTTGAGGTGAAGGAAAACATTGAGGAATCCTGCACACCTGAGAGTTCTCTAAAAATGTCTTACGATTTCGAATTCAAAAAACATAGTCAACTAGTTGACTAGTCGGGTCAGCTAGTTGACGTAAAAAACATTAAATAACGTAAACCTTTGATAAATGCATGTATCATATTATTCACGTGCTCTGGATAATTTAATTAAAAGGGCATTCACCTCTGCGACCTCTAATTATATACATATAAGTATCGGACCTTTACATTCAATGAAATTCATACATTTAAATGTTAGTTCGAAGAATTTGTCAAGTATTATAATATAACGATGTGAAAATACGGTTTGGTTGTTTATTATATTGTATACCATATTAAACAAAGCACAATTATATTTAAATCGTATCTCGGACTGTTTCAAATGGACGGAGACCTTAAATTATTGTAATAAATGTTACACATGACATGATGTATTCGTTAATAGAAATATAAACTCATGTGATCACCCAGCCGTAATGTAAAAGGGTCTATGGTGTATCTTATAAAAGTGATCTTATATTTGCGAGCTTTTACGCGAAGCGAACGGTGATAGCTTAGTGGTTTCAATTTCAACCGTTAATTATGGGAATCCGTGTTCAGTTCCAGACCTTTAATTTTTCTGAGTATTGCACGTATTATTAATGAAATTATGTTATATTAATGAAAATTTAGTATCAGACACATGTTGAGTAAACGTTTTTAGAAGTTCTGAAAGATGTGTAAAGCTACTGGCGGGTGTACTAAGCACTTGATTATGAAAGAAATGTTATTTCCTCCCAGCCGTTATAACGAACGGATAGATTTTTTATAAGAATGTCTGATTTAAATTTAACAATGGTTCTATCTGAAGTAGATGATGCGTTGCCACTTCCGAGGACTAAAATGGTCGCTTCAGATATAAGTGCAAGAATTGCTTCACGCTGAAAATAGGTTTGAATGGACAATATAATTAAAGAAAAAATAAAAATGAGTAAGGAACCAGTTTTTTTAATCATTATGACAATGCAAGTCATTTAAGATTTTTCTTTCTTTCTTTCTTCTTTCTTTCTAAAAAAATAGAAACCAGGACCATGACATTTTTGCATGGGTTACCTGCAGAAATATATCTTTAGCCCAATTCTTTACGCATCAAGGTTTTGATCTATAGAGTAGGGTAAGGTAGATCTACTGATCCGAGGCAGTCCAGCTTAGTCCTTAGGGATAGCAACGCACCTGTGACCGACCTTAGGTAAGACTGATCTTATCAGGGGCTGATGGATGGATGGATGATTATAGATGTCAATAGTGAAAAGAAAGTGTGACATACAGACGTTTTACTTAGGGATAGTAATTTGTTTGTGACTGACTTTTAATAGCCGTTTATTCGGGGTCATTATTTATAACAAAGTAAATTATACAGATCGTAATCAATTCATGTGTATAAATTACAAACTGATCTTTACGTAAATATATTCGTCAATGGTTTTTTGTAAAATATATTCGAACTCATAATACGATCGGCTCCTACAAAAGAGGAAATATTTTGGGATGGCATTTTTACAAAGATATAATGCTCAAAATTTATGCCTATCCAGGTTAAGTCTCGTAGTCTACGATATCCACAGGAAGAGAGAGAGTGGTGCTCTTCAATACTGCCGACAGCCGCACGGTAGAAATAGAAATAGTTATTTATGAAGTATTCTCAATTCTGCTAATAAAATAAGAATTAAATATGTGGTCGTCAACCCAAAGTTATGTCATTTTTGCCCGGCCATCCTCTCACAATGAAATTAAGATACTGGCCCAAGACACTGGTCGTTGCAGATTTGCAGCTTTCGCATGCTTAAGAACTTTTTATCGAGAAATGTCGGGAGCGCATGTTTCCTCACAGTATTTTTCTATCGTCTATACAAGTGATCATTAATTTTGGCAAAGGCAAATATCTCGCCAGGCTTGGCGGGAGACATGTTTGCCAAAGTACCGATGGTTTTAGTACATGAGTAAATAGTGCACACCGGGCGCGAACAGTAGATATGGCAATTCAATCAATTCATTGTCCACTGAATTAGGAATATTAATCATATAGTCATTTTCCTTTTTTTAGCAAATTTAACTACGATACTAGTATACGAATCGATGTAAACCCATTATTAAAAGCATCATATTACAAACTTCTGTAGATGGTTTTTGTAATGTTATTTCAGTAAAACTGTTTAAATGTTTGTTAAATGATAAATAATTGAAATAATTAACTTAAAAAGTAAAAGTTTGATGCTAAATGCCAGGACGAGACATGTTATTCATTATGTTCATCGGATAAAAATTATACTTGCAAATGACATTGATTAATTTGAAACGATTTCCTCGTTAATATATTCTATGTATAACTTATTGATCGCGCAGGTAAAAACAAGTGGTACTTAGCTAAGTGCTCTTAATTTGGTCAAATTAATATAAGGAGTTATATATATAAGTATGATGTTAACAATGAAAATTTACAATAATTCAAGTTACAAGAGGTACAGTTAAAAAATTTATAATATTACAATATATTTATAATATTATTTGTATAGGAAAGATTATTTCTAATAAAAAAGACGTGAAATAATTAGGTACACGTAACGCCATCTATTATGAACCTACAGAATTAAATGTATCCTAACTTGTTCTGACATGTATAACTTACAAAAACTTTTATATAAAGTATATTTTATAGTCATTGGATAACTTCTCCCATGACTTTTATCGGTTTATCAATAAGAAGTAGTAAACGAGCATGCAGTCCATCTGATGATAAATGGTCACTGCCGCCCATGGATTTGCAGAAAACTTCATAGAGGATAGGGGTTCTATCTGTAGTAGATCACAGATGCCTTGCTATACAAGTGAGCCGGTAACCACAACTTCCACCGAAACGCAAGAACTGCGTCACGCTAGAGATAGGTGTGGCGACGGTACCTTGCCGGTCGAACTACACTGGTTCTACTATGTTTAAAATGTTTAATGTTTGAAATGATTGATATTTTATTATAATGAGAAATATAGTATTTTTAACACTGTTAAGTTTATTTTTATCTTACCATTTTCTTACAAAAAAATACACAACATTTCCTTCATTTTTTATTTGTTTGTAAGTAAATTTTAGTTGTTATTTGTTAAAAGAAATAATTTATTAAATAGAACAATTTAAAAGCGTATTGTTTGATTATTAATTAGCGTCCAAAGATTATCTATCCAATTTAAGTCAAAATAAAATTGGACTCGGGTTTGACCTATTTTGTTCTCCGCAAGTTTAAAACAGTTAAAATGACAATGTTAAGTACTCATTGTTATTGAAGCATTTAGTTTTATTAATGAAATAGAAATAACAAATCAGCATGCAGTCGACCTAATGATAAGTGGCTATTGCCAAACATGGACAATAGACATCTGTAATCAACCACAAACAAATGATTTTTGAAATCTTTAAAAATAAGTCCGTTATGTAAATTTTCTTCGTATAGCTGAACTTTTTCTTTATTCCCGTTCCTACCTTCAGATTTACGTAAATTAGTCAAGTGAAGCCCGGCTCGATACAGGACAAAAGGACGCCTTGTTATACAGGCGTCGTGACGTTATTCGGGATCGCACTAAATATGTAAGATTTATTCATTTTGCTTTTTTCCAAAATAAAATAATGATTATCTACTGTGTATTGCTGTCTATGCACAATGTTCATGTTACTAACTTTATTTAGCGATCTACGATTTTTTTTCAAGATAGTAGAAATTTTTGGTTTAACTCCGGATGCGTCATCGCCAAACCTATTTCTGCCTAATTACAGCAGTGTTTGGCAAATGGAGATCCCGCCAGGCTAGGTGATCCCTGGGGAGCGGCCGTGCTCCGACAGTCCCTGTTCAGAACTTGTATATATGCAGGATGTTGAGAAAACTCCGATAGCGCGATTTAGAATACGGTGACGTCATCTTGATGAGTAGCGGGGGGTCGCCACAAGTTAATTGCTATGTTTTAGAGTTAAGGGTTTGGTAAGGGAGATACTTATCCGAGGCGTTCCGACTTAATGTTTCAACTATTAAAAGATATGAATGTGGTAGTTGCTAGAACTAAATGATAAGTCGATGACCAAAATAACAATATCAGTGCACACGCATATTATGTGTAACTCTGATTTAGAAGGAAAAATTGTTTTAACCGATTTCCGAAAAGAAAGCGGTTATGTATTCGTCGTGTTTTTTTACGACGTGTTTGACTATATACTTCTAACGTGAAGCAGTGCTTACGCTTCGATTATGATCGTGGATCCCGGCTAATTTACAAATGAATGGACCACCGTAGTAAAAATGGCAATGAATATGTAATGGATTTTAGGTAGATTCTCTGCTTTACTTATAGTTGGTTTCAGACAATTTGGAGGGCAGTAACCACTTAACATCAAGTCGACATGATCGTTTGCTACGTCAATATTATAAATAAACCAGTAGTCCTACTCTTAACAAGATTTAAAATTTTGTTTAAATCCAACGTGATTAATTTATTCGTTCTAATTAGTATGTCTTCTTATTCGCATTCTTTGTCTTCACCGAGGACGATAGCAAACATTTATTTTCCATTACGTAAAAAAACATATAAAATGAAGAGCTACAAGATTTTTTGTAACTTTTATCTATGTTATGTTTTATGTGTTTAATAGATCCAAATATTTACAGGAAACTTGGCATTAGAGAAATAATCTTTATTTCGTCTTTAAAGGTGGTTTCTTTGTGGGTCAACTCCAGTGGCACCTCCGTCACATTTGTTTTTACCCGACTGCGTTAGAAGGAGGGTAATGTTTCCAAGTGTATGTATGTATGTTTGTATGTATGTCCATTTCTTTGGCACGCGCTACAACCTAAACAGCTTAACGGATTGTAACGTATGACATATCAATAGAATCGTCTCAGATTGCAGAATGACGTAGGCTATATAATTTAAAAAAAGACACTTGGATGTAGTGGAAAAGGGCGACGATTTTTTTACTATTACGATAATATGGGTATCAAATGAAAGCTAGTGAATAGTTTATTTAGTGATATAGTCTAAATATATTTATATTTTAATACTTTTACTTGACTATTTTGATAATTATTCTATAAAATCGTATTAGCTTTAAATGAAATATATAGGTATCATTGTGGACAAAAAAATCTGTTTGGGGGTCTTTTTTGTCATTGGGGTCTTTTTTAATTTTTTGACGATGTTACTAGTTACCTAATAATACCAGTGTCAAGCACTGCTGTGGTCTTCTTCGAAGAGTGTCATGTATTTCAATAAGGCCTTATAACTTAGTCCTCAGTTGTAGCAATGTATAACCAACCTCAGATAAGATCTCTAATTTCATCTAGGGTTAGTTAGTTAGTTAGCAAACCTACAATTGAAATTAATTTGATATAAATTTTATTCAAATTAATAAAGATTCCAGCTTATATTCATGCTAGTTTGGCAAAAGGAGATCTCCCGCCTGGCTAGGTGATCGTGCCTGGGGAGCGGCCGTGCTCCGACAGTCTCTGTTCGGAAC
>DWNE01008018.1:0-11824 GCA_018249875.1 Cecropterus toxeus | reverse complement strand
CAAATATTTTCTGTTTAACAATTCATAAAATGCTATTTTATATAAGCGTCGTTCTTCTTACATTTTCACCAGTCCTGAGGAACTATGAAGTCAACAGTTTTCCTATTAGTTTTCCTTTATTTCATTTTCTCATCCACAGATTATAGAACAGCTAAAAATATGTCTAAGGACATAGTAGCATTTGTTATATCTTTGTAACTTGTCCAAGTCGATATTTAACATCAAATTGAATACGAGTTCATTTAATATTGTTATTGTTTGTTTAAAAAGCGTTTTAATTACCATATAAAATTACCAAAGAAAACTTTAGCTCTAAACCACATTCTATCACGAATAGCCACGACAGCTTTCGATTACACTGGCAAATACCTACTTAATAGGTAATATTATATCCTGCCTATTACAATAATATATACTTTTTATTATTATACAATAAAATATGTTTTTTTTTTCTAAATCAATCAAATTATTTATTATTTGTGGAAAATGGGTACAATAAAAGTTTTTAAAAAGTTCTTGAAATCCTCGAATATTTCTGCCACAGATAGACATACAATAACGTAATAATAAATAGATCACATTTTTTATACAAGTAAGTCAAAGTGAATTAATAATATTTTTATTATATAATTTTTTTATTAATACATTGATTTTTAGGTGTCCCAAATCAATAAAATTGAATTCATTATATTTTTGTTATATTATTCCCTACTTATTATCAAACGTAAAAGAGTATCTAAGCCGGAAAGTAATCTCTACGCGACAATCTACCAATGTGTATATGCTGCAGGCTTCTGACAAAATGCGCCTTCTGATTAAAAGAACAGGCTCACGCTAGAAGTACCTGTACGGCCTAATTACCTCAGTCATACCATATTGGTTCTATTACATACAAACAAACACTTAATCCTACAACAATTTCAATATTGAAAGACGAAAATCATTACAAGGCAGAATTTTGAAAAGTAAATGCTACTTATAACAAAAATAAAAAACATTCAAGCGAGCCCACCCCTACACCGTTAATTAAGGCCGCTACAGACGAAGTGTCCTGCTATCGAGTTGACTGCAGTCACTTCATTAAAAGGATCATTCTGCGCGGCCTCACCCGACTCGTCCATGTTTTATAGGACACATGGCTATCCAGTTAAGCACAGGTGCGTTTTAATGAAATTTCTTGTATGGATACGATGGATATTTTGGTTGTTACACTTAAAATGAGCTTAATCGTGTTCCGTTTATGTAACATACCTTTCTACTGACAGTTTGAAACTTTATTTTAAGTGGATATTTTTTTTATTAAATTAAAACCGGAAAAATCTAGGTACTAGTACTGCCTTGATAATACTCACCTGCCTAATGGACAATGGTAAATTGACAATATAATAAATTATTTTTTGATGACTGAAATATTTTAAAATAGTATAAATTATTCAACAAATATTTATTATGTTCTGTCCTTAATAGAGGAACTTGAAGTCAATAACTCAAGTTTATTAAGTACTAAAAATTAACGACGCTATTTAATAATCAATAAATGACACTCGGTATAATAAACGGACGGCATAGTCGTTTCAATTTGCTCCGAGTACGTCTGAGGATGGCAGGTATTTGCTACCGACTGTTTTTGTGTAGCTAGGTTCCTACTGACGAGTTACCGACTACCACTTCACTACGCACTTAGACTACAAATAATTACGCACCTGTTTAAAAGTTGCTAACTTTATTACCCTGCCACATAAAATATAGTTAGCAACTTATAATGTTAAAAGTATTCTCATTATATTCAACCCTATTTTTTCGACGCGAACTCTACACTTTAATAATGTTAAGTACAATAATATGCTGATGCGGTCTTATATCATCAATTTAGGAGATAAGGGCTATCAACTTAGTATTTCGCTTCCTTCCACCGATAAGGCGTCAATCTTCCTAATGAAATTGTTATCTTGGCATGCACATAAAGATACGATCAATGTCTGACAGTGTCCAAACATTCAAAAGTAAATTTCGGAACAAACATTAAAATTCAAGTTTAGAATTAATAAAGATATAAATAAATTGAAGAGCAGTGGGAATGTGGGTCTGCCGTTACGGGTCCGGTTCGCTTTATGTGCATATCGAAGATGGATGGCGCGGGGGTGAGGGGCGCGGGCAAGGCGCGGGGAGGGGCAGCGCATACCTCCCCCCCGCGCCCACTCCCCGCCACTACCGCGCCGTAATGGCCGCGACCACTCGCAGCCCCGTCAGACGACAAAAATGCCATAATAATGGCCCCTGAATAGTTTTTACTGCACCGCTCCAAATACCCACTCAACCCCCAGTACGTGACGACTCGCCGGTCATCTCCCTTTTATTGAGAAATTCGTCAGTTTTATTTCGCGTACAGAAAAAGTACATGTCGAAAAGAATGGAATCCGGTTGTGTCATTTCAAACACTTGATAAGTATCGCTCGGAAACTTTTTCGATGCACAATTCAGTGAAGCAGCTCTCGTTAGCATTCGGCGAATGTGCCGTTTTTATCCGTCTATAGGGATGGACGGTCACCTTCAGGACGCTTTAATTGTGAACCAATAAGAAATTTAGTTCTTCTAGTGACTTAAGGACGGCTCTCACAATACCTTATTAGTGGAGATTAATTCACTATCTCCTCTAGATTTTTATTTAAGTGGATTTATTTAAGAAGCAAATATATCTACAATTTCAAGCTACACTCTTCTTTCTTTATCTCATTATGTGATTCTACACTTATACTCAGGTACTTTTCAAATACATAGGTACCTTATCACCACCAGACTTAACTCATAAATAATGTCTTATGTAAGAAAAATAAAGCAACCTATGTCAACGTGTTTCATATTTAAATTAAATGAGTTTGTTTATTCTAGATTACAATTTTTGTTTGTTTTTCTTAACATTACTTTTCGCAGAACACGTAACTTGTTTAACATACCGGTGGAATGTTCAAAACCTCCAACAGCTAATTAAAAACAACGAGCAGCTAATAACTGGTGGTGTTATTATCGGTGCGGCGATATTAAACGTCACAGAAGGTTCACCAATTAAGAGTTTCCCCGAATGTCCGGACGGAGTAGTCCAGAATGAGAGCACCGTCAATTATGCCCGCTCCGCGGCCTGTCCTGCCAATTACCTCCCAACCAGCCCACTGATTGATAAAAAAGAAATTCGAAAATTCGCCAAACAAATTCGGGTTATCTTCGGCCGGAGAACCGCAGGCACTACGTGGGACGGGACGTTCGCTTTCCCGACCGACCAATTCCGACAAAACCCGCTTACTCCCGATAATGTTAATTAACTAAAACATAAATATTACGGATAACTTTCAGAAGCAACGAAAGAATTTTCGAGATGTAAAACAAAAACAGAACGGGCCCGCGGTGCAAAAATCCGACATTTTTACGAAATCGCTTTTATTTATGATCGCTGTGGAACCTCGAAAAAACTAGTTCGCGCTTCATGTATGAACCATGACGCGGTCGCAAGAACAATCACCGAGAATAATTCATATTCCGAACGCGCTGCAAATATCCAGCGCAGATTTACGACCCGCTCCACTCCATCTCTTGTTCTGTTGCAATCGTTATCTCGGTGACAACGAACTTTTAGAAATAATTGGATTTCGATTGTGCCGCAACGGGGGCTTTACGATGCCTACGTCATTATCGATTTCCATTTATAGGGAGGATAAATTGTAATTGATACTATAGACCGCTTGTACACGGAACAGTACCCACCGTATTTGTTGTCTAACACTTGAATATACGAATTTAAGGACCCCAGCGGTATTTACTTCGCTTATAGAAGGGGTGCCGGGCCATGTTTCGCTACACCTGTATGCGTTATTTTGTCCCATAAGTTTCGTCGGCCACGATTCACCCATGGGGCAGCGTCGCATTGGTTCATTGAACCCTGGATCAAGATAAGGCGTATTCTGTAGAATAGCGGTGAAAGCATATTTTTATCTCGTAATTTTTTACTTCGTTTGCATTTCCTGTAGGAGTTCGTGAGCGAGTGCCGGGGCTCATAATTAATTCAATTCAAATCACATCGCCCACGGACCCTCCAATTTATCTGTAACTGGTGCATTGCCTTGTATGGTAAACGATAGTGTATTCTGTAAACCTTCTTACTCGGAGTATTCTCGTACATTTAAGTAATACATAAGTCTATAATAAAATTGCTAGCTCAGTAACTTACGCAACTTACTAAAAGGACAAACTGATAAATATTATCACCATAGTATAAGAATATCTTGTAATAACTTTGTCGGATAATTTGTACGTAACTAGGTCTTCTAAAACGACTGTTTTCCACACCTGTGATAAAAAACAGCGGCGCAATGACATATCGAGTCATCGTCGATTATGCGAATTATGCGTCATATGCGAATCAAATATTTATTTAATTCCCATTACAGAAACTATGTTTTTTGAAATATAATATTTGTTCATACAAATTAATTTTCCATCGCACGCAGCAACACCTACCTCTACGAGATGTAGCAAACTCATCACAGATTTTAGATTTTTATATAAGTTTAATTAAAACAAAAAAAAATATCCTAATTAAAAATGTAAGAATGTTAAAAAAAAAAACAAAAGTATGCTCATGAATGAGTTGTTCTATAAGAATCGCGCATCATGCGCAAGCGCAGGTTTGTGGGGGGAGGCGGGTAGAGGGGCTAGTTCTAATGAGGCGCGGCCGCTGCCCTCACGCACTGCACTTTATGTGCTTAGGTACGAATATAAATGAATACCTACGCCCATTTCAATTACGATTATGTAACTGCTCAAGTTAAGACTGTGCGTGAACCAATTAAGCTAGAGGCCTTTAAGGCCATTTATGACACCTTCCAATTCCAGTAAATACAACTTACTAAGTAGTGAGTTAGCTCTACGTGCATACATATTGATATAAAGCTATGAAATGAGCGTCAAACGGGTATTTATTTTCCACTAGTATGTGTTTGTCTATTGTTATTATGTCTGTATCTCTATATATACAAATTTAATACTTACATACAGTAAGTGACCGACATTAAATACTTATGTATACACATTTAATGTTATTTTATTAACGTAAATATGCTGTAGCGTTAATATGGGCATTCACAGCAACGTCATTAAATATATGATTTTCACGGAAAAAGCTTATCTTTATCTTACAAACTTTCACGTTGTTTAGACAATCGGTCAAATGGCCTCGGAATTTAAAAGTCAGTGTCTAAGAATTATTTAATACTAATATCCATTCTTATATATTACGATTTCTGGATTGATACTAGCTGTTATGCAAAATAACAAAAGCATATGAATAATTTATGGGTACAGTCCATAATCTATTTACTTACCATAAGTCGAAAAACGCGACTTGCGTGCACCCGCTAAATGTAATTCACTTAGACATTAGCTCGACCGGCACTAAAAATTTTCCCGAAACCGAAGAGGTTGCAATAAATATTAGTAAAAAGGCACTCCGTATGTAATAACGTTACTAGCACTCGCTTTTAAACGAATTGCTCGGTATAACAATAAAACCGCCTATGGGCCCTTTCACACATTCTAATGTGCCCAATGCTCCTTCATTTGTCGAGGGCTAGCACGCAGAGGAAATATTTTCCCAAATCCATACAGCCTTAAGGATCTCATAAAGCAGGCGTTCCCCGCGCGAAAGTATGGAAGTGAGATTTATATGGGGGACTCCGGTCTCGAGCCCGGGGCTTTGCTATGATGAATTGACACTTTTTCAGAGCTGCCTACAAATTTAACTCGAACAATATACGCACTCTGAATGAACAATGAGCGTCGGTAGGTAAGAGCCGTCGTTATGACTTGGAAACTTTTAATGTCTCTAATGAGGTAAGGCGTTCATAAATATTTCCATTCGTGAGATTAGTGGCTCTTTACGGAAGTCGGGTAACGCGTATCATCGCGGCGTACCTACTGTTAATTAAGTTTGAATATATAATGGGAATTACGCGCTAGAATTTATGTTTTATCTGTGCGCCATGTACACTTACATGCTAGAAATTAAAATTTCACCGGAGAACTTTTGTTTAGTATCAAAACTTTATTAAAGCTCCTGATAAAATTATTTGCGTTACACATGTAATTCCTAACAAAAATCCACTAAGCGTCTGCCTACTTTACCTACGACTTTGGACAAAATTTTCCTCTTATGTACAAATTTATACAAGTAGGCAACAATGATCTCAAGTAACATTGATAAGTTTCTTTAAGGTGATCCGTCTACTTGTTAACTGAGCAAATATATGTTATGTTAAAACTTACTAATTATAATTGATGGTAAACATGTAATCCTCCACTACTTATTTTCAACACATTCACGTTCGAAATACATATCAAATATAAATTATTCGCATAACTTATATATTTGATACTTTACTAGGTCCGACCAGGGAAGTACCAACGCAACATCCTGGAAGGGTGTGGTTGCTTGTTCACTTAATTCTGAGGCGACTATTATAGTCCTTAGGAGGCAACGCACTTAACGATTTCAGATAGAACCCCTATTCTAAATTAAAATCGATTTTACGGTCATACGTTTTTTATTTTACCATAATTGCCTTTGAGGCTCATACAATTAAAACTAAATAAAAAATAATGATCTTTTTCGCCTGTCGATACTTAGAAGTATCCGAAATGGTCAACGGAAATGGTCTCTTTATGAAGGATACGTTTCTACGTACGTAACTACAACCGAAAATTACTAATTCTTTCTCTGCTTCTCTATTTGACTTTTAAAAATAGTGTTATCTGCCAATCGACTGCTCAGCAGTTCGTATTAAATAAACAGTTGAAAAGGCAAAACAGTTTTTAATTTCCACCTAGTTGTTCTGTTTGTAGAGCCGCTCACGTGTTGGTCGTCTGGCAAAAAGTACAAACATTTTATAAACATGAAGTGGCCTCAGTCATGGCTTGGCATCACGAAATCTCCACTTGCATTCTTGCATATCTAATACCTTAGTGATTTATGTCCCAAACTTTGTCGTGTGTCAACGGAATAAGTTATAACTATTGCCTTAATAAGTTATAGCTGTAAACATAATTTTTAATCAAGATCCGTTAACAACAATGTTTCATATATGTTAAGTATGTACATGTACCAGTGTTTATCATTGTTTTACATTTTCCAGCGAAGAAATGTCTCTAAATAAATTAATATTGGCATTAAAACGTGCATATGTTTTATGATGACTTCATTTGACCGGAGGAGCTTTGGGCAATCGTCTAAATTATAATAATAAGCGGGCGTGAGCTCATCCGACAGCTTGTCTTAATAAAGACATTATAAATATCTGATTCTCGACGTATGGCTCGCACCGCCACTAAATACCAAAGGGTTACGGCCAAATATCTACGTATGTTGATATAAGCAATAAGATATATCAGTATAAAATTAATAGTAGGTATAAGGAGGGATCGTTATCTATTCTTTCGTGGTATGTTGTAGGTAGATTTAACAATAAATAAAATGCAAGTATCTCTATTATTTCAAAAAATTATCACTATATACGTTAAGAAATTATAATACAATGTAGAAGTTGACATTTCTTTGCATTTTAAAACTATAAAATTAATAAGAACAACTAATATTGACGAGGATTCCTAATGCGTACTGCCATAATAGAAAAGAAAATATTTAAAACAGAAGGTAACAGAACAAATTAAACGCTACGCTTTCAAAGTGCAAAAGAAAAAATGTCAGTAATAAAATAATATAAAGATAAAAAAGTATAGTCATGAAGTACAAAAATGATTAAATCGTTGAATAAGATAAGAAGTTACATTGAACAGCCCACAGTATACAGTTGAGGAACACACGTATGTGCATTCCGGCGAATATTTTCGCGAACCAAAACATCGTAGCACATATCTACGAAACAAAACACTACAGGCCGTAACCCGTGATTTAAGCGGCCGACTACCAACAATAGTGGCTTCGGTCGTATGAATAAAACGTATACAAATTTAATCAAAGAGAAATCTATTAGTAAAATGAGAAGCACGGAAGGGAGCGCATCTATACATATTCAACGAGGCACTGCATCACGAACGGGCCAATTTATGCGGCAGGTCCTGAGAGTATCGTACTTTTACCTCGGCCATATGTAAAACTGGACTATTTCTTTCGCGATCAGATTGTCACCTGGTAAACTGAGACCGCCCATTTATTCCTTTTAACGTACGATTTGAAGACCTCGTTTCGTGGCGCGCTTGAAAATTCAAATGCCTTTGCTCTCCGGGTAGAATTGATTTCTGTGCTCGCAGGAATTGAAAATGATCTGAATTGGAAACTAAAACGTGAGTATGATGCTTGTTCGGGAACTTTAACTGATACAGAAATGGACGTTGGTTGTAATGTTGCAACTTTCCGTTACATACAAGTCAAGTAGCGAAAAAGACAAAAGACCGACTTTATAAGTTTCACTTAAAGTACATAAATATAGTTGCATTATTTAATATACGTACATACAAAAAGGTACTGGCTTGAAATTGTAGTGAAAGAAAGAAAGAAAGAAAAATATTTATTTCGCCCAATTTCACTACAACAGGTATGTTTATAAGGTTTAATGATAGTGACTAAGTAGATAGGACAGTAATATACGAGACAATGCAACTGAGCCGTCAAGGGGTAGGTATGTAATAATGTAACTGATACTATATAGAGCTGATCATTTATGGTATTCATTACAGGTGACCATGGGCAGCTGAACCCACTTACCATCAAAAAAAGTGCATGATCGTATGCTATTTTTTATTTATGTGGTATAAGCAACAATCGAACATGCATTCCACCTGATGGTAAGTGACCAATGGACATCTGGAAACAACGAAAGATAAGGTCCGAATCTCACCTAAGGTGACCTACAGACTGATGTGTTGCAACCTTTGATGAGTAATTTGAAGGCTTCGGATAGGTAGATTTTCTTTAGAACATCTTTAGAACAGCTACAGTTATTAGGCGGAAATAAGTGTGGCGGTGGTGCTTCCCGAGTCGAACCAAAGGAGTTCTACCTTTCGTTTGCTATTGTTATATAAAACTAGTAACATAGTTAAAACATTAAAACGAAAAACCCGATTGCTTAAAACGTTTTTTTTTTCATAAGGATATATATTTAATTTAACGTAAGTTTTTGTCATATTTAGATTGGTCTATTTACTAGCTTTTATTTGATACCCATATGGTCGTTAAAGTGAAAAAAATCGTCCCCCCCCCCTTTTTCCTCTATATCCAGACAATATTTTATCAGTTTTATAGCCCATGTCACTATGCAAACTAAGACGATTCTAATGATATATCATACGTCACAATCCGTCAAGCCGTTTAGGTTGCAGCGCGTGCCAAATAAATGGACATACATATAAACATACATACATATATACATACAGACATACGCTCGAAAAATATTACCCTCCTTTTGACGAGGTCGGGTAAATATTGTTTTAGGTCCAGTTCTTTAAACAACATATCCAAAACCAAACCATCCGTTTTTAAAGGACTTATCACAAAAAATATAAAAGTCTACATATGCTTGTCCACGCATACCTGTAAAGCGTGGTTTTCGTAGCAATTTCCACATGACCTCAGGTCGGTGCATCGCAGATTAGATGTTGGGAGCAAAGCGACTCATAACGCTACGCCGGTAAACGGTTTGCGATCCAAAGTATAACCCCGGTAACAATTGCTCACTATTCCGAACTATTCATTTGTGGAAATGCCGCTTACTTTTCTACAACGGAAAATAAGAAGATTTTATGTTATGTCCGATGAAAACTATGCAAGACTATAGATAAATAGTAATAATACAATAAGTATAGTAGTATAGTAGTAGTACTGGGAGTATTTTTTTTATTAAATAGTTATTATTCAGTACTTTTCATAATCGGCACTATTCTTATTTAATTTATACTATATATTTTTTGTTAAGTAACTCATAATTTCTTTCACTTCTTGCTAAGGCATCGCTTATTAAACAACTTTCGTCCAAGCTTAGTTCGCTGGTAACACAAGTTTCCTTTAAAGAATTAATCAAGTCAGGTCGCGTTGTTCCTTTCCTTTTTATATCGCAAACGCATCTGCCTTGCAGTACCTTCTTATAAATGATTAGTATAAAAAGGGCACACTTTTTATCTATTAAACTATGTAAACACCTACAAAATATGGTATGAATATTGAATCACAAGTAATTTCTTGTTCCAACATGAAAACGATATAGGACATAAAATACAAAACTACCGATGTAAAAACGGGGCGTAATAGTGAAAAAATGTAAACAAACTCTTATCTGCAGTAGTCATTGCAATATGCACATTAAATTTATATTTCAGTTGAACAAACATCGCATGTACACATAAATTGTAGATCTTCTTTCTTAATATATATATAAATTACGTGTCACGTTGTTTGTCCGAGCTAATCTTCTTAACTACTGAACTGATTTCAATCAAATTTTCCCACCGCGAGCAGTTTAAATTAAAAGATAGGATACTTTTACTTATAATTTTCTAATAAAAAAAACTTAAAATCAAATTTGAATAGAAGAAAAACAAACATAATAACAAATCTTGTCAACCCATTATTATTGTCCCACTGCTGGGCACGGGTCTTCTCTCAGAGTGAGAGAGTTTTAGGCCATAGTCCACCGCGCTAGCCAAGTGCGATTTGGTAGACTTCACACACCTTTGAGAACTCTTTTTTTATGAGAACTCTGAGATGTGCAGGTTTCCTCACGATGTTTTCCTTCACCGTAAAGCAGCATAGGGCACGGGTCTCTAGTATAATATGTATATACAGCATACCGATGCTTTAAAAATATAAACAAATTAGACAAGTGGTTTTATTACCAATGTACGTACTAAAGTACCGACCAATGCATAATAAAAACTAGAGTTGTTGAAATTAAAAAAGGATGCACACGTTTTTGTTACCTCACCTGGAACGTTCCAGAATTACTTGTGTATGCTACTAAATAAAATCAAACTAAACAACGAATAAAGTTGAAAGATTTACGCTGTTTTTAGTACATTGATGCTACTGTTTAAATGCATCGGTTTTTAACTCTATTTGTAAGTTCCTATTACCGTTCCTGTTACTTTTTATATTTTACTTTTTATATAACTGAAATCCTATAATTTAAAAATATATAATTGAAAATTTAATAAAAAATTGTAATTTAGACACCTACTATGCTTAAACTTACACCTTATTATTATATACAAAAAGTACCTACTTATCTGTATATGCCCGTGAGGCATTGGTTAGTTACCTGCATATAAGGGGGATTTTTAAGGGTAAGTATGTAAGTTCTTATATGCCTACGCGTGGATTGTTACAGACCAAAACCGTAGTCGAAACTTGCAAGGATTATTCAAAATCTGTAATAACCTTTATAATCCGGGATCCGCAGTTCATTTTTATCATTTATTACTATCAAGCTTATTTTTCCAGAGTATCTTAATTTTGAAGAGACGCCCAACTTCTTTTCTGACAACGATTCTTCATTGTGGTAGCTAAATAACGTAGCAGGGACTAAATATGTATTACTATACATAAATTTTATTGATAAAGATTCTTTCCATTATACGACAGTTCCGGAAATGGTGTTATCAGCACATATATATTAGGTAGAGCAACCATTTAAATCAATCTAAACTGTGATAACCTAGCTCATTAAAAAAACTCTAATTAAATTTGTCATCGCCTGTTTTTAGGGTTCCGTACCCAAAGGGTAAAACGGGACCCTATTACTAAGACTCCGCTGTCTGTCCGTCTGTCTGT
>DWNE01008017.1:0-11825 GCA_018249875.1 Cecropterus toxeus | reverse complement strand
TCACAGATGCGTTGCTACTCCCGAGGACTGAGATGGTCGCCTCGTATAAAAGTGAGCCGGCAACTACACTATTTAACATATATATATATTATATACACATAATATATATTTTTAGTGTGGTCTTTGTACAAGCCTTCATTTGATACCCATATAGTCGCGATAATAAAAAAGTCCCTCCCCCCTCTTTAACCCATATTTATAGGCCCCATTTTTTTTTAATTATATAGCCTATGTTACTCTATAAACTGAGATGATTCTAATGATATGTCATACGTCACAATACGTCAAACCGTTTAGGCCGTAGCGTGCGACAAAGGAAAACATTACCCTCCGTTTGACACAGTCGGGTAAAAAGTACTTTTTAATTCGCGCTTTGAGTACTTTATCGTATCAACATAACAATTTGGTTTAAGTGTCTAATATTAGTTCCCAAGTGCAGATCCTTCAAGCGTAACGTAAATCCGAGAGCCTCGTAAGGGTGTCTTATCTTATTAGCATTTAAACTAATTGCTAAGCTTTTACACTTAACGCTCTTGAGATGCTTAAGAGAAATCTACTATGATACTTTAAAGGAGTTTAATTTTAGTACGTTGTAGTTGAAGCGTATAATCTGACAAAATGATATTCGTCTATCCTTTATCCGAAAAATTCGTTTAAATCAGCTGTCGTCAACATTTTTGTTACCCAACAAAAAATAAGGTCGTGAAGAATAAATAGGAATAGCCTCCGACATTTGTTGGCGAGAAAAAAGGGCATGAAAAATAAAATGTCTCTATAATTTTAAGTCATAAATTCTGATTTTCATATTTGTTTGGCCGCGGACGAGAATTAGAGATTATTCTAGGAAGGTCCACGGGCCGCGGGTTGTTGAAACCCGTTCTGTATTATGCCTACAAGCTTTTGAACCCCATTATGACAATTTGCTTTACGAAAAAAAACAGTATTTAAAACAAAATATCAAAATAAATAATTTTGAGACTACCTGTTAGTTCGTGTGCAACTTGGTAATCCTGTCATCCTTGAATTTACCTAGAAAGACAATTGTTAATATTAATTCACAGTTAAATATATAAAAATATATACAAGGAACAGATAATCGTATAGAAGAAATCGTCATTATATTACAAAACCGAAATCACATGAGCAAGAAGCTTTCATTATTTAAACTTTTAAAATTATTATAAATTTAAAGACAATTATTTATTAATTATGCAAGATTATATCCTGTGTGATAATACTTAACAACTAATTAGATAAGCCAAACTAATTGTAAAGCTTAAATCTTCGCAAATTCTCCCTCAAGATGCGAACAGTAATCCTCTCCGAAGTTAAAAGGTACGATGCAGAGTAATAATCAGACAGAGAAAATACGTTTAGGCTTTTAATTTTAGAAATAGTAAAGTAAATAACTTCACACATGTTGGAGTTAAAAAATAACGTAATCGTGAAGTCCGGTGAAATAAATTCTGAAATCAAAATTTGAACTCAACTTTGCATTTTTCATGTAATGTAATTCTAATGATACAAGAACGTTGTGTATGTAGTAAAAACATAATGTTATACATTATGTTACACATTATGTTTTTTACAGAGTTGTTGTTTTCTTCAACGCCATCTTCTAATTGTAGCAAAACATGATTCATTAAGCAACGAAAAGCCTTTCAATAGTAATAAGTTCATCTTTTGATAAATAAGAAATGCCTTCCTTACTGTCTGTAGTACAATCACTATTTGTTTAGATACATCTAAGATTCCTTGACCGGCCCAAATGCGATCTAATAAACTGTTCTCGACAACTCAGATTAGGTGGATGAACACAGCAAAGAGAAGGCTGGTTAGTTCCGCTATAGAATTTAAGTGCTAGGGGCAGAGTTGCGTTAAGCGTTGACCATTGCGGCCGGTTAGTTCTGCGATGGAAACAGATTGCCCCAGGCAGATACTAGTCTGAGACGCTGTCCATGTGGCCGCTGTGGTTTTCCCAAATGGTAACGTTATAACTATGCAGGTATATATAACAGTTTATAAAATTGCGTCGCCTACTTTTATGTTACCCTTTGAATAACAATATAACAGTATAATACAGGAATTGAAAAAGTTTTATACCTGGTTTAAAAGGAAAAACTTTTTCAATTTCTGCAAGCTAACAAGATAAAAAGTATATTAAGAAGCTCTGTAGCAAACTATTCTGCGCACCTACGGCCGTGTAAGTACGAACGGCAGTTTTCGTTTAGGCAAAATTTCCGTGGCCTGAGACGTGCGTGTTCAAGAATTCCGAATGAGCACTAAAAGGAAATCACGCCGGGAATATTCCCGGTGACACATTAAGGAGTTCGCCCAATTTGTAGTTCGAAACACGTGAAGCTTGAAGGTGAGTCGAACAAACTTTGTAGGCGTTGGGTAAAAAGTTATGTCGCCCGTATGGAAATGTTAACAATTTGGTACTTGTAAAAACGTGTACAAAGTAATATAAATATACAATAATTTAAGGAAAGTTACCCAAGAACATCATTTACGGGAATATGAAATATTTTTTTTATAATATGAAATAGTAAACGAGCATTCACCTGATGGTAGGTGCTTTCCCCCGCTCATGAAAACATTAGATAATCAACAACAGATAAGAGTGCTACCGGATGTCGCCGAATGCTATACCAGGTGGTAAAACCAGTGTAGTTCGACGAAGGAGGTACCACCACCACACCTATTTCTAGTGTGAAGTAGTTCTTGCGTTTCGTTGGAAAGGTGTGGTTGCCGGCTCACTTATATACCCAACTATCCAACCATCTCAGTCCTTGGGAATAGCAACTCATCTGTGATCGATTCGAAATAAATCTGTGACTTGTGGACTTTTCATATCAATAATGCAGGAGCTGCGCCAATTTCGACGTTCCACTTGATATGGAATCCCGTCAGACGAGTCTCTAATGTCCAATCGAACCAACGTCCAACGAATCCACTACCCGGCCAAAGGGAGCAAAACCAGTAACTTCGCGTAGTAAATATTATTCATTGTAATAAAGTATTCTAAGGTAAACATCAGGTACAGAGCCCTGCAAGTCAGTTCCGAGGAAAAGTAAGTATCTACAAAGTTATTTAAACTGATATCAAAATACTTAGAAAAATGTAAAATCTCGAAAATATATACCTACCTAAAATGACATGCACGCAAGTATGCATGCAAAACAATTACTGATTTTATAAATCCATATATATACGGAAAAATTAAGTTAGCAACGAATAATCTCAATTTGCAAAAAAGATTCCACCTGGCGTTTCACACGACACAACATCGTTCGTGGCGGTGTTTATAATCCGTCGACAGTTGTGATAAATGGCGAGTGCCGTGTTAAGTCCCGTCGGATTAGTGCGGCCTGAAACATACTGACTCATAGTTTCGGGCCGTGGAGCAAGTTACGCGGATGTAAAAAGCGAGTATTTTTTGTAATAATGCCACGCCTATTTTTAGTATAAAACATTTATTCGTTTCGTCGGTAAGATGTGCTCACTTACAATGAGGCGACCATCTTAGTCCTCACATATTGTAACGCTTCTGTGATTGATTTCAAATAGAAGCCCTGAAGTAACTTTCAATATGTTACGGATACTCACGATATGCCGAAGTTTCGCCGTGACCACGATCCATGTAACTGGGTCGAAATATCAGGAAAAAGAAATTTAAAAAACTGCATATCGTGAGTACCGTAACATATTAAAATGTATAAATTTCGCGATAATATTAGTCTAATAAAATCATATAACTTTCAATATTCAAAGTTTTCCCCCAAACGTATTTTTGTATTGAACACTATTTACACAGATACAAAAGATAACGCTTAAATAAGTGCCAAAACTAATGATTTAAGTAGTTTATCGTGATATAACCGCAACGATTTAATTTACCGCAAAATGTCGATCCACCTGACGTTTCACACGACACAATATCGTCCGCGGCCGTGTTTATAATCCGTCGACACTTGTGATAAATGGCGAGTGCCGTGTTAAGACCCGTCGGATTAGCGCGCTGTGAAACATACTGACTCATAGTTTCGGGTCGTAGCGCAAGTTACGCACATATTCCTTTAGAACCCATGTACTAATGTAAACCTATAATAGTTTGGTATCGTATCTTATTAAAATTATTTTCGTATATTTAAAACATCAATTGGAAGTACTATAGTATAAAATATGCATTTGTTAGGTACTTTGTTAGACTCTTCATTCACCTATCTACAACAATTTTTCATTAAGACAGTTACGTTTTTATTTGACAATGTAACAAACATTGTACATATTAAGATATTTGACCAAGCGTACATTTGCAATGTACAATATCTAGTAGCTCACAATTTTAAAAGTAAGAACTTAAAATTGTGACAATTTGCTCAATGGTTTCATATATGAAAAGTACAAGTTAGAAATCAAAATAGCGAGACTAACGTTATAAGTAGTTTACCGATATATAACCACAACGAATTAATTTACCGCAAAATGTTGTCCACGTGGCGTTTCACACGACACAATATCGTCCGATAAATGGCGAGTGCCGTGTTAAGTCCCGTCGAATTAGTGCTCTGAAACATACTGACTCGCAGTTTTGGGTTGTGGGATTCGGAAACTTACGAAATTTTAGTGTTAAGGGAATTTTGTACGTAGACAAATTTTACAATTCATTGAACTGAATTGGATATTTAAGGGAATTTTGTATGTATGTATATTTAAGATTTGATTTTGCGGATACGGATATTTTACGGATTTTTTATGCACCAAGATATATTTTGGCGTCCATAGAATTTCATTGGTTATATTATATGTAGGCTAATTTTGGAATTTATATGACACGTTTTATCGCGTTTGATAGGTTGATATAGTATGTTCAAGTCTTTTTAATAAAAAGTTAAAAATAATTTTAATTTTACCTATGAAAATATTTTACTTTGCTTTTATTATTGCGCAGTAAACATATGTTTTTAAGCATATGTTTTAAGGTATTTTTATCCAAATATTTTTATTTCATTCCTTAAATGGTATCAGAACGATTTGAAAAATCTCAAACTTCACTTAATATTTAAAAATCGAAGGTATGTGATTATTGAAAACCTTAGCCAGGTGGCGAAACTCCGCTACAGTTTTTAACTTAGACCATAACCTTCAGATAAGACGAGAAATTGTAAGGAATGACTATACAACAGCTTACGACGACTTCATATAAAACATAATACGTGAAGCCTTTCCAAGAAATGAAAATATTAGAAATGCGATATTAAGTATTTGAACAGAGGTTATAGGTATAAACATTAAGTGTTGAAAAACGTCCGGACTAAAGTGCTACAAACTAATTACAATGTTTGAAATGATGTACGTAACAGTAAATTTAGTCCAAAAGATAGACAAACCAAAATACTACACCTGATAGGAGAATAAAGTTACTCACACTTGAGATTGTAAAATGGCGATTATTTTGAAAACCGCATTATTTTTGTTAACCTTTTACAATTTCTTAACTATTAGCTTTTAAATAAGGAAATAACCTGCTTATACTATTACGCAAATGAGCATTTGGTAAACTAAGTACAGAAGTATTACTCTTGAGGTGGGAAAGTGCACTTAGCGACGTTCGTACTAAATTAGATGAAGTTAAGGAAAAATTCTTTGAAAGAGCACACTTCAGACAGCGACGTGGTTTCTATTCCCATTGCGACGTGCTTGTACATATTTGTTTGTCCATAATTATGTGTATACCTAAATACTTGTCCATGACCGCGACTTTGTCTGCAAGGTTATTTTTTTATCACACTGAAGTAGCAAACGAGCATGCAGTCCACCTGATGGTAAGCGGTCACTGCTGCCCATGAACACCTGTAAGCAAATTCATACAGAATACTCGTTCTATCTAAAGCGATCACCGGCGTTGCTACTCCCGAAGACAAGGATGTTTGCCTCAAATATAAGTCAGCCGGCAACCACACCCTTCCACCGAAACGCAAATACTGCTTCACGCTAGAAATAGGTGCGGCGGTGGTATCTCCCCGGTCGAACTACACTGGTTCTACCACCTGGTAAATGATATAATTTACTAATATATAGCACGGTAGTGAGCCAAGCGTCACTAATGTTATACCAAAGCCACTCAGTGGTCATCATTAAGTGCAGCACGGGCTCCGGATCTCGATCCCCGGGAAGGCACACTTACATCATAAATCGGAATACTATTTTTAGAGGTATGCTTGTTTATATATGTTTTTAGCACCACTCCCGATTGTCCCGTGGATGTCGTAGAAAGCGACTCAAGGCAATTTAAAGAGAAGTCTTCCTGTGCAAGACTCGCTGAGCTCATCGATTCTTGAAAAGTGTAGCGACTT
This sequence comes from Cecropterus toxeus, assembly GCA_018249875.1. Classification (NCBI taxonomy): domain Eukaryota; kingdom Metazoa; phylum Arthropoda; class Insecta; order Lepidoptera; family Hesperiidae; genus Cecropterus; species Cecropterus toxeus. Next base: position 5,466 of record DWNE01008017.1, on the reverse strand, counting down.
TTCGCCAAACACCACATCAAGGGAAAACTATATACAGCAGGAGATCTGAAAAGTCTCATAGATAGCATCTGGTAAATACAACAGAAAATTCAAGTTTCAATAAAATTATTAAACTGATTCAGACCGTATTTTCAAAACCAAAACGGCACAGTAATATGAACCTTGTAGCTACGAACCACACAGCACATAATCGCACAGCATCTATCCCACCTGAAGTAGGGTTTCGTTGTCATTTTCAAGTGCATAATTGGAAAGCTTCCCAATCACTCTGTTGCTGATTACTTGTTTTTTTAAGCAGTGTGTGCTAAAGCTTTGTACCTTTGAGCTCTGCGTGGAATTACAGTACTTTCATGACAAACCGGGACCAAAGACACGCAGTCAACTTGATATTACTTTTGGTGGAATGGCTTCTTTGTATGAAAGCAGCAAACATGTGCATTTGTTCATAAATGGTCACATTACAAACCCCAGATAAGACAGAAAGAAAGAGCCTCTTCCTATAATGGATTTTGTCCTTTAGTCACCTCCTACATCTACGGGAAGAGTATGAGTGGTGTTATTCAACATGTGGTAGAACTAGTGTATATCGACCGGAAAGGTACCACTGCCAAGCCTAATTCTAGCGTGAAGCAGTTCTTGCGTTTCTGTGGAAGGGTGTGGTAGCCGATTTAGGTTATATGAGACGACCATATTAGTCCTTGGGAGTGGAAACGTCTTCGATTGACTTCAGGTAGAACCCCTGTTTTACATCAGGTGGACTGCAAGCCCATTTGCTACTCCAATGTAATAAAAACGTCAAGATCGATGCCATACAGCACTACTATTTGCTGCTACTACTTTGATAGAAAACCAATGGCGGATGGTTGACGGATTAAAAGTACCTTCAAAACATTATACGAACATGCTATAGGTCATAGGACGTAAGTTCCTTCGTAAGTCGAAAGCAATCCAATAGATCAAGTACCTTTAAACTTATGTCCCTATTTAATAATTCGTCAGTCACGCCTACTACGGACATTAATAATTCCTTACAAGACTTTCATAGGCCAAAGAAATCCAGCCGAGTATAGACTTAAATCGAATGCCGCAGGTTTGAGCCCTTTATAAGAACCCTTCATTCAGTATCAGCGTATAATAGGCCTTTACCGTTGAAATAGCGACAAAGAGGACTCGGCAAGTTTTTCACCTTTATTCCATTATGTCTAGATATTGAAAAGGGAATGAAGTTTCAAAATCTTTAGATTAGGCATTGAAATTCATTTTCGTGCTTGAATTATTAAGGTGGTTTCTGGAATGTTGGAATTGAGGTGAATTTTGTTTGTAATCGTATCGTTGTAAAGGAATTTGGGTTTGCAGGCCATGTTTGTGAAGGACAGTGTACATAAGTGGTTAAGTGCATACTTAAGCTTACTGTTTCTGTGGTAAATATAAATGTCACTATTTAAATGCCTTCTTAGAAAAACATTGTTAAAGTTAAAGTTTTAAAATTTGTAAAATGCTTTCTGGGTAGTCGCCACCACCATATAAATAACGCATATATATAATTTTTTTTTACACTCATTGCCCCACACTAGGATTCTCTCCTGTGTGGTGGGTGTCATGGACACACACAAAAGGAAATACACAAACACCCAGACCCAGAACGGACATCTAAATTCAACGTCTGTCTGGCCGGGGATCGAACCCGGAACCCGGTATGTCGGTATTATAGTGGTGTATTCTTGGCTCCAATTATTTTCATGAGTATCACTCTGTATCTCATGGCAATGATGATTTGATCTTGAGAAGCTTGTCAAGGCATTGAATGGTAGGGCTGTGTAATTTTATGTTACAGAAATGATCACATGAAATCTTTTTTACTAATTTCGATGTTACTTGGAGTTATATATAAATTGTCTAATAACACACTTCGCTAGTAAACGCAGCTCTTATTTGTTTAATGGTTACCATTGACCACAAATGCATAGCTAACATTCATTCATACGACATTTCAAAATATTTGTGCAAAAAGTCTTCAGATCAAAACAGCAGCGTAAACAGGGTAAAGCGGGTATCTGTGGTACAGCAGCACTTGAACGACGAAGTATTCTACCACCTTTAAAATAAACCTCTTAACCCAAAAATTCCTTAAAACGAGCTGAACAATTCGCTATTGTTTAACGCACCCTTACGGGTGCCTTTCTGTATTTATTTCCGCGCCCATTGATGTCGAGCGCAGACGGGGTTCCAGATAAATATATCGTGTCGGCATAGTAAGGCCTAAAATAAATGGATTACATATTTGGAAAATTAACGCACTTTAAGGGTTCCGTATCCAAAAGGTTTTACCCTTACAGGACCCTTCTGTGACAGAGCTGTCCGTTTTTACCCGACTGCGTCAGAAGGCGGGTAGTGTTTTTCAAGCGTGTATGTAGGTATGTATGTATACATGTGTGCACCTATGTCCATTTCTTTGGCTCGCGCAACAGCCCAAACAGCTTGACGGATTTTGACTAATGACATATCATTAGAATCGTTTCAGTTTGCATTGTAACATAGGCTATATAATATTTAAAAATGGTGCCTGGAAATAGGGGGAAAAGGGGGGGGGGCGAATCCATATTACGACATATCATGAACAAAAAATCCTTTTGAGCAGTCTCTCAGCAGAAGGGTTTTTCATTTTAATGTTTTTAACGATGTTACTAGTTGCCGATATTTCCACCCAGTTACATGGATCGTGGTCAAGGCGAAACTGAGAACCCTTGTTAGCATAGTTAACGATACTGCCGCCCATCTTCGATAGAAAAAGTGGATTTTAAGTGATACTACTCTGGTGACTGCCGGCAGCAATGACCTAATTATCTAATGGGGTGTAAATGCTAGTTTTATGATTTGATATTCTTTATTGAAATATCATCTTATCATTATTGGTCCATCATAGTACCCGTATACCAATAAGGTGAAACTAGCATCAATAAGAGAAATATTGAAGATCAAGGTATATGTTAGCTGGGTGTGCAGATATTGGCTGAGAGTTCCACAAAGAAAGTAAGTAAATTTAATCACTCAAAGGCACTTCAATCTCTACTTCCACTTGAAAAAAGGAGCTACTATGCCAAATATCACAAACATCATGTTTGGGTTGCTCTGGCTGCAGGTCATTCTCACGGTCTTTTCCGTTCTTTCCCTAGCTTTTCTACTAAGAGCCGGCTTCTTTAAGCGAAAATAGAGTAGGGCCTTTAAAACCTAGTAAAAGTAGTAGTCTAAGGCCCTGACGAAACGACCTTTTACGACGAATTAAAGACGTAACGACCTTTGAATATAATTTTATCATTTGAAAGCCAGATATCAAAAACCTAAACCAAATAAAAACTTAAATGACGGCAATATATTCAACATGTTAACTTAGACAGTCGCAAACTTCACGCTATTCAATTTCAAGACCAATATTTGACAACTTCAAACAAAACTTCATGATAGATGCGTGAAGAGGAAGACAAATAGTCTGCAAACATATTACGAAGTTTCCAAGTTTTATTACGAACGCATTTGCGTGCTTAGACTTCTGGAAATTGGATGGAAAACCCTTTTTTAAGTTACTTCTAGCAGTAAGTCTCTACTGTGTCAGAGGGTACAAATTTTCTGTAAGACTACGACGACCTGCGCAGCGGAGCGGACACCATACCGGTCTGACATGTAGTGGGTTCTGGAATCGAAGGAGTAGAAGGGGGCTTATGGGATTGCGGGCGGCTACAGTGGGAGCTTGAACCGCCCAGCCAACAACCCCGAGAAAGACGGCGGCATGTGTGGCTGCATGTCGACGCAGATACTGGAAGATGCAGGGGGACAATTACACGTCCCCCAGGAGATGAGCCCGAGAGGTACGCCGCGCCAGGGAGCACCAGTGGGATCCATCGGAGATCCCGGAGTCCCCTGCAAGCGCTGAGGAACGCCACCCAGAGGGTTCAGGTGAGTAAAAATCCCACATAACCCGGAGTCCCCCCAAGGCTTGGGTGTAACTTTTGAAGGTTTCCCTCCCGTCGCAGAAAAAAAGGTGTAAAATGATGATTCAATTAAGTTTCTTCAATTATGATAATATCAGTTTCAACATAAAGAGCAATCGATCACATCAAATACAATCGAACTCATATCTGTCAAACAATTGGAACAACTAAACAGCCATTTGTCCTTCCAATATTCATTGACGCAGAAGGGATCTGCCGAAGTGTCCAGAAATATAATTTGTCGACCCTAAATCCTTACGTGACATCAATCCAATTTGGAATTCAAATAGATGATTATCTTTCAGTTTCACTTTTAGGGTTCCGTGCCTAAAGGGTAAGAACGGAATCCTATAATTAAGACTCCGCTGTCCGTTTGTCAGTCACCATACGATGAAAGTAATGTTTTTACTCGACATTAATAATGGCAACAGGTAGACGCTTGAAATATCCAAAGAATATTTAGTTATATATTCTATTCAAAAATAAATAATTAAATAAAATAAATATTTAAAGGACGCTCCCATACAAGAAACGTAATGTTTTGTGCATTTTTTATACATAATGCGGAACCCTTCATGCGTGAGTCGACTCGCGTTTGGCTGGGTTTTTTTTTTATACATTTTAATTTATTGAAAGACTAGGAAAAAAATTGCTGCTTAGAATAGCAATGTAAACATGTAAGTGTTCTGTTTTGATGGACCTACGCAAATGTGGCCAACCTCTGGTAGAACGCCTATCTGGGATTGATTACATTATGTCAATTTGCGGCAGTGGTCATTTAACATTCAGTGGACAGCATACTGTTTGCTGCTTGTATAAAAATAACAAATTTACCTCACGTACTGTAGGCAAGTGGGTGAAAAATAACAAGCCTTCTCTCCGATGGATTATCTTGGGACTCGGGAATGAAATAACACGGATGATTAGGTCTGAATGGAGGCTTAAATTCTGTTTCGGTTTGTTCGTGTTGCCATTCAAGGTATAAGATAGGATATATAGGAAATCGTTCTAAAAATTATTGCATATTATGTATTCTTTTTTAACCGACTTCGAAAAGGAGGTGGTTCTATGTTCGACTGCATGTATTTTTAAAAGACTTCCAAAAAGGAGGAGGTTCTCAATTCGTCCGTATTTTTTTTACGTTTGATACATCGAAATGGATGGTTAGAGTGGACCGATTTTGTCAATTTTTTTTTATTTGAAAGGTGTTGCTCGTCGTAGGGTCTCATTTTAATTTGGTTTAGTTCTGACAAGGGCGTCCATGACAAAAAAGTAAAGTCTGAAATTTGCATAAAGGATGTGCTCGACAAATGGACAAATAACTCTGCTTCTACGGATCCGATTCTCATGAAACTTGGAATGAACATTAGGTATAAAGGATTGAATATTATGATGGAAAATTAGACCTTCTACTCCTCAACCCTGATGATGCAGGGGTACTGCTAGCCTAAATCATAGAAGTTAGCCATTTGGTGCTTAC
>DWNE01008016.1:0-11826 GCA_018249875.1 Cecropterus toxeus | reverse complement strand
GAATCATATAGTCAGTCTTTAGTCTTCATTATAATTTATCGTATTTTGATTGCGGCTTTCCTGACAGATCTATTTTAGCTCTATTTTTGCACTTTTCGGCGCGTTATTCTGGTATAAGAGTGACATAATACATTTTTTAGCTCATTTAAGGTTTCGAATTCGATTTCCATTATTATACCGAATATCACAATTAATGTAGTTTCACTGGGAATTTACCACCGTCATAACAACCTTTAGCGCGAAGCAAATATTATTGGCGATAACTAAGACCGGGAGAAGCAATACATCTGTGATCGACTTTATATAGAACCTATATTTTAAATAAAACGACAGTTACAACTTTCCATCAGGTGGAATGCGTGCTTTTTCTACTTCACTATTTAAAAAAAAAATATCCTACATTTCAAAAAAAAATTCAAAAAGCTAGTTAAAAACATTTGTAGAAACTTAAAATATAACAATTTATTTTATTTATTTAATGTTTTATTGAGAAAAATCGTTTAATATAAAATTAAAGTAACTAAGATATTTTTATGCAATAAGGCATTACATTGTAAACGATTAGACCATATCTAAATCAGTTGATGAACTCAGTTCTGGTATTGCGCATATGAAACTTGATTATATTTGAACACGATAGACTAGACTCAAACAAAACTAATAACATCGTTAAACATTAAACAAAATACCCTACTGCTTAAAACTAAATTTTTGTTCATAATGATATATATTTAATTTACCGCTTATGTAAGTATTTTTTCAAAATAGTCAAGTAAAAGTATTACAAAATATATATGTTTAGATAGGTCTATTTACTCGCTTACATTTGATACTTGCATTGTCGTAATAGTAAAAAAAATCGTTCCCCCATTCCTTTTCCTCTATTTCCAGGCGTCATTTTTAAAAATTATATAGCCTATGTCACTATGATGAACTGATATGTCATACGTCACAATGCGTCGAGCTGTTTGGGCTGTAGCACGGGCCACAGAAATGGACATACATATAAACAAACAAACATACATATATACGCTCGAAAAAACCCCTCTTTCTGACGCAGTCGGGTAAAAATATTAAAAAAACATAAGAAACTCCTTAAAAGTTATAACACTTACATAATTATAATGAAAAATATTTCAATTCAAATAAATATCAACCAACAATCGTGATCGCTTAACCCTCAAGTAAGTCGCAAGGGCAATAATCGGTCTCGGTCCGCTAGACCCCGTATAAGGTTACACTGGGAACCCGAAAAGAAAATAAAACACCCACGTCATTGCCCGCAGTCGTTCCTGGAACAAGGACCGGGAATAATTGGAGAAGGCAGTTGCATGTCTTATTGTAGGCGTATGAAATAAATATGACCGTCTTAAAAGTTTGTAAGAGATGTTTTTTGTCAGACTGAAGTAGCAAGCGATCATGCATTCCACCAGATGGTAAGTGGTAACTGCCACGTATATACATTTGTAATCATATTCATATAGACCACGTGTGGGAAGTACCACCGCCAAACTTATTTCTAGCGTGACGCAGTTCTTGCGTTTCGCTCGAAGGGTCTGGTTGCCGGCTCACTTGTATATGAGGCGAACATCTTAGTCCTCGGGAGTAGCGACGCATCTGTGATCGACTTCAGATAGAACCCCTGTTCTATATGAAGTTGCTTACAAAATTCCATGGGCGGCAGTAACCGCTTACCATTAGGTGGACTGCATGCTCCACTGCTACCTCATTCTTATAAAAGAAGATACTCAAGATTTTTCTTATAAATACATCAACGGATTCTCTAGAAAAAAGAAACTTATTACCTACAAATTTGTATGAAGTTCAGATATGCTTTGACACATCATGATGAAGTCTACTTCAAGTCTGTCATTTACGTCAAGACCTGTTTTTTACGCACGGTTAAGTTTGTTGAACTGCAATTGTATTCAAGAGTACGTATTAAATGTTCTTGTTTGACCAGTAAAGTAAAATTTACACTTGTTAAAAAATATAAATTCTCAGAATTCTGTAAAATATACATTCTGTAAAATATACGTTAGCTTTCGTAAGGTGATAAAGAGCCTTTTGCCAGTTTTCGAGGTGTCTTTAAAATTAGTTATCGTCTCCCGTAAATAAGTTACAATTTCCATTTCCAGTAACAGGGATCAGTGTTATAAAACAAATGTATAAAAAAATATTTATTGACTAATAAAGAAGCAATTTGAGTAAAATCTAAATTATTTTCCCAGAAAAAAAATCATATTGGTACATATTCAACAATTTGAAACTCGTGGTGCTTATCCATATTGAGCCGAATGCGGAAATATAGAAGATCTGGATTGACCATACGCAATAATGCCGCATTCGTATGCAAAACAAGTTTCTGAATGCGACTAATAAATCTAGAATGACCGTGAAGCCAGCGTCCTTTGTTTTCTTATAAAAATGCCTATAAACACCTATAATACCAATCAGCATAATAAATAACCAGCCAAGTGGGAGTCGAACCTGCACATCAAGGGTTCCGTCCTGTTATCTATACGTTATGGCAAAAAAACGTTTGTTGTATGTCAGCCGCCCATGAAATATTTATTTTATTCTATTTTACTATTTTTATGGCGTGAATATTATCTGTGAAAATTTTAAATATCTAGCTATTTTCCTGAGCTGAGCTTTAAAGCCTGCTGATGGACAGAAGGACAAACGGACAGACGGACAGACAGTCGGAAAGATAGCCAAACGAACAGCGGAGTCTTAGTAATAGGGTTCCATTTTCATCCTTTGGGTACGGAACCTTAAAAACCAAATAAATATGTCACAAACATTGTAATATATTTTTCACTTAAAACATTCAAAGAAGAATTGAAATATTTATCGATCGTTTAAATATTCACCTCGAAAATGAACCCGGCTATGCAAATGCCGTAAAGTTTTTCATAAAGAAATCTTCGCTGTTTCTTATATCTTTATCTTGAAACATCGATTTCTATAAGTTTCTAAATGTTAACTAACCATATTCTTCAATGGAAATAATCTTCAGATTATTTCATTCATATTTTTTCTGTTTCTAAACTAGAAATTTAATTAAAAACTTTGAATAAATGTTTATTTACATTCAGTTTTAACTGAATGTGTTTAAATTTAAGTAAATAATTAATTTTGTTTTAGAGTATAATTTTAATATTTTCGTGTTCAAAAAATTATATTTTACGTCTTTGTTCTATCTTGAATAGGGTAGTTAATAAATGGATAAAAATATCTGAATGTCTGAATAGTAAACATTCTTTGTTATTGACCTTTGTTTCAGTCTATTGTACTGCGCAGTATCTATAATATAATCAATTCAATCTATGTGAGAAAAGTTGTCGTAATCCTAACAAGATTGTTACAAAAACTACCATGATGTAAAACTGAATTCGTCTATTGTTTAGCTCTTGAAGCTATACCAATTTATTTATAGAATTATACATCAGTATAAACACAGCCATCTAGGCAAAATGTTAGTGTGTGTCGTTAAGTTTAATATAATAATGCTACATATTTGTCTTTTAACAATATGATTCTTTGTAATTCCATACTTGAAGATGCTGTTCTGTTCATTATAATTTTTTATTTTTTATTTATTTATATATGACTACACTGGTTTTCTGAGTGCTAGAACAAGCGCTGTTCGACCGGGGAGGTACCACTGCCTTATCTATTTTCAGCGTGAAGGTTTTCTTGCGTTTCTATGATAATATATAAATCAACATTCTTAGTCCTCGGGAGTAGCATCGCATCTATTATCGACTAATATAACCTCTGTTCTTTATGAAGTTCCTCACATATATGCAGTTGATCACATATATGGTGATATATGCAGTGATCGTTTTCCATCAAGTGGACATGTTCGTTCGCTATTGTCTACAATCTGATAAAAAATATCGATATTTGATCTTCTTAGAGCATATAATTAGCAAGACTGTGATGATTATTTTCACAATAACTTCTAATATTTTAATTAAAGCAGCATATAAAATAACAAAACTTAACAGTGCGAACACCGTGAACAGTTATCTAAATAAACTTGCCTAATATATATAAGATATGAAGACCTAACATGAAATGTTACATCACGCATAATTTTAACACGTATTACAAATATTACAGAAAGCAAGCGTGTGAAAGTGTTTTGTGCAGATGTAAAGATGATCCAAAATTTTATATCACGTTTTTGCCTGTCATCATTGATTCATCCAAATGTTCAAAGTATCTCGATATCGATGAAATTAATTAAAGTTTAGTTAGAAAGGCTTAGTCTAAAAGAGCAGACAGACTTGTTTGAAATGCAGCGAGATTATATATGTATTGTGAAAGTCGTTACTTTGCGGAATTCTATACGAGCAATAATATTGCACATAAATTGTGTCTGAGCGAAGTGATGATACGATATATTAAACGGTCTATCGCTTTCTAGATATTAATATCGCTTTGAAGAAACACTACTTAGTTGCGGAAACATGTAACACTAAACAAAAGAGAAAAACACAACGTGCTCTTGCAAAGTTAGTTCAAAGTTACTTCAGAACAATGTAGACATTGAGTACGAGATGATTTTAACCCGATACATTCATATTTATGTGGAAACTCTGGGATATATTAATGTTATCTTTGAAAACAAATCAAAAGCGCCGAGTAATATTTCAGATCCACTAAAGCTTTCCCTTCGTTATAAACTTTAATGTAGACCTTAATGATTCTATGTTCTGTTTAGAATTAGATTAAAGAGATTGCTAAATTGAATGAATTGTTCAATTATAGTCGCTTTATTTTAAAAAACTACTACTACGTTTTGAAAATATATAAACCTATCAAAAGTATATAAGTATGATTTAGTAAAATTGCCAATGATGATGATACTAAAAGCATTTAGAATTATTTTCCAAAATACTTCACGCTATTTTTTCCAGAATGCAAAAGCTCGTATATTCAATTTCATATATCATACTGTATCAATGAGTAGATGGGTGTAACTTTGGCTCAGAATCCAATTATCACATCCACACATCTCATGAAAGACATATTTATGCATCGATGGCGTCAGGCTCTGAAGTTATGGGTTTTTGAAACCAGTTTAAAGCGAACGCAGGTTTGCAGAGACCCCAGGCAGAATCAAGGACAGCGATTTATTTTAACATTTCTCAGAGTGATTTGCAAATTCGTATCTGGTTTGCTAATGTATAAGCCTAATAAATAAATTCCTCGGCTTGGGTCGCTGGCGTTTGTAAATGTGCGACGATTTAAATTTTGTGTCCGTTAAAGTACTTACATTTTTAAAGTTCGAGTTCGGTTTTTTTTTAATTGTGTAATCGCCGTTGGCCCTATTGGGTTTTACAGCTTTACCGGGTTTTGGTAGCGAGTTTTATGTCTAGCCGGGACAAAAAGACTATGGGCTGAAAGGGAGAGATGGTATTGGCCCACGTTGCTGGATCCCTCGACCTTCTTCCTTCGCTAGAGTAAGAGACGATTGCGGATCCAGCTACTGCTGAAATCCTGGACTTCCGCCTATTGTTAAATAGAGAGTGCAGCTGACCCAAGGATACCTCATGTGAGGTACAGACGTTCGAGTCCAATTATTAATAAACTAGAAACCCTTACTATTCAATAATTATGTCCTTAAACATTTTTGTCGCCTAATCTTGAGGACTGATATTTAAACCCAAAGATCAATAAAAGTAATCGTCTTATATAAACTTGTATGTTAAGAAAAGATCAATTTTCAAAAGCCCAGTGGAAAAATATGCTAAGTTTCATTTAAACATCAAATTATTACATCTCTTACAGCTATTTTCAAGAAATAAGTTATATCAGTATCGTTTCCTACATCCACAAATACAATACAAATTTCATATCCTATTAAGCTGTGAGATAATTTCACATTCTCCGTAACTGTAACTGGTCTGCGTAAATTACCATGATTATGTAAAAATATGTACATCGCAAAGGTGATTATAAAATTACGTACGTGTACTCTATTCTCGTTTAAATGATTTGACTATTTATATACTACCCGCTCTGTTTATTACAATACATATTTGCTTTCTAACAATTACTTTTATGTCTTGGATAAACGAGTATTCGTTCAACCATAATATGTTATGAACTATATATCCGACGCAAATCGTCGGATATATTTTTGATATATTGTTGGCGTAGCGATTGGACTTGGATCTTATTTTTAAATCCAAATGAGGACAATAGATTCCATTTTAGTGCTGGATTAACATACTCGTATTTATATTTACCTATGATTTTAAAAAAAAGTTTTATAGAGCTATGCATATTGGAAACGATAGTTACTAACTTAACCATGAAAAAAAGCAATGAAGCATCTAATGATACTACCGTTTTACTTCTACCATTACAAGACTTGGCAAATTAACTATTATGACTTATTTAATGTTGAACATTTAGCTGAAAATATTGAAATAACAATAGCGTCAAATGGTCTATACAAATTTCACTCGTTTCGGTCGATCGAGCGTGCGATTGTTGAAATTTTCGACTGTGGCCACACCTCATAAGGCTATTGTTACGAAATTTCCCAAACTCATTGTGCAGTAACATCTAAACTCGAACGCGTAATGAGCTGACATTTTCTCCTGTTTATACCGAAACTGTTTCGAAAATTAAAGCATTCCCATCAAAATACGCACGATGAGACCTTTTTTACAGAGTTTTGTTATCTATTTCTTTTTAAAATGATACTAATTGCTCCACAGTGATCGTCCTACGTCATAATACGTATCATAAAATTTAAATTCTGACTTTGATGTGAAACCTTACATTCAATTGGATCATTTGGCCAAAACAACTATCGAATATTTCAACATCGATTCCTTTTATAGCAAGTTACTCACCGCTCTCTGATTTTGATTTCTAATTAACTTTATCAATTTCTTTTAATTCGTTAGGATCATTTCTTCAAATTTTGAGACTTCTTTTTGTGCAGCATTTACATTGTACGACTCAACCTGTTTATTACCGAACCCTTAATTTGAGACAGGAGAAAAGAAACTCCAGGCTCAGAGGGCAACAACCTGTAACTTGTTGATTTCAAGGACTTCTTAAATAACATCTTGTAATGATTCCAAAAAATATGGTGTACTTAATATTCCAATCAAGAATTTTGTAATATTTGGAAACATATTTAATGCGTACGAAAATTTAAGCAAACTTACTTATTAGTATTGCTTAACTTTTGACAATATTCTTCAAATATGTCTTCAGATTTGACGAGGAATAAACAGGAAAAACTTCAAAATCAATTAAAAACATTTTTGCATTTGAAAGGCTACATTGTAAAAATATAAAGAGTTTTTTTTTTAGTTCCGCTTAAGATCTATAATAATTAACCTTACAGCTCACACTGGCTATAAAGATAGGCCATTAAATTAACATACGGAGCATTTTATTACAAACTAGTTAATAGTGCAATATCAAAATAGAATTTATTACAATTATCTAATAACACACGCACATTAACGACACCTACAGGAAGTTCATAAGTTTCCCACGACAATATTTGTTTTTGTTTAAATTGTGGGCAAGTAAAAAAAATAATAATATAGTAATTATTTTTTTCCTAATTACACATAATCCAATTCAAATTGACTGCATCTGATTTATACCTATCCTTAGCTCATCAAATGACTCTATAATGTTATTATTAATTTTCAAAAACTTAACTAATTACTTCTTTGCATCCGGATTTATGTACTTTTATATGTGAACCAGTTTTCTCTTCATTATCATTATTGATCTCTGAAATCAACTTGTTCTACTTCTACGTTTTTTTACTGTCATAATAGCGGTCAAGTTTAAATTATTCTTTATCTTCTGAACAAGTGATCGATGACTATTCTTATAGCCAGCAAAATGATTATAAGTCGATTTAGGAATACGGTCGGTGTAAAGTACAGTTAAAGCATTAATATCGCGAACGTCAACGATAATGCTATTTGAAACAGAAAATAATAGAAGTGCTTTATCACGTCTAATGCTATCTATTGGTCGTCAGTGACCTGTTTTATAAATATTACAAATAATAGAAATGTTTCAATAAATATACAATTTTCCTTGCTCACAAAATGGTTTCTAATAATTTTAATAGTAGTAATCTATCAATGACTAGTACGCTAGTGTCGTATATATATCGCTATAAATCCGTTTTATATTTAATTTGAAAAACTACTATATAATAAACTAGTATATGGTTGACCCCATCATTAAAATTTAAAAGAGAAACACTAATTAAAAAATTATAATACTTTAAAATTCAAAACAGTTAATTATCGTGTATTAGTTACGCATTATTATGCGTAGTCAACTTACTTGAGAGTTACAAGATACTACAATCCAAATACAGGTTAGTTAATCTCAATCATCATTAACAGCTCTTAGAAGTTGTTGTCTTTATCGACAGCAATTAGATGATTGATCACCAGCAATGTTTACAATGTCGATTGGTGATTAGGCAAACATTTGTCACCAACACGCCGCCTCGTTACGCATCGTTGAGCTAAAACTTTTCTTTTATTACTTCTCCGTTCTTTCTTGAGTGAAAGTGGCCTGTTTGTCATTTTAAGTTTGTTTACGTGTGTTGTTTACTAAGCGGTAAAGCCTGTTATGCACTATCCATCCTGGTGTTCGTCAAAATGCATGACGTTTCGTTGAACGTCAAACCCATAGTTCGATCTGCATCATCGATTTGTTGTCATGTATGGGTGGTGCGTGCAGGACTTAATAAATATTGGTGATTGTGTTTTTTATCATTTACTACTCTTTGGAACGACGAATCACGCGACATCCGCTAACGTATAAATACAGGCTGGCACTTAACATCCGATGTATTAATTGTATATTAGCATAATTATAACGAAATTGAAGAAAATTATTCCTTGAATACATTTCGCGTGATTAAATGTATGGTGAGAGTCTGTTAAACATTTTCTTTCAATAATTTAATGTATCGACATTTGAATTAAAGCTGTACTATCGATATGATATAGATATATATTATCTTTTTCTTGCAGTTAAAAAAACTTTATTCAGCATTTAGTGTGACATCATTTAGCGAATTCTATGAAATGTTCGTACAGCGCGACGTTTCCAAATTTAATTGCATCAAACTGATTTAGCAATTTTCTGACTGTCATGCATGATTCATCAAACCGTGGACGAGTTAGCCTCGTTATTTTATTCATTTCTACCTTAAAGGCCGACGATGCTATCTAATAGATTCATTACTTTGAGTTCTTTTTTCAACTTTTTTTACTAACGAGACGATTCTACAAATTATACGCTCCAAAATTGATCAACAAGACGATTTAGACAAAAAGTTAAAAAATGGAATCAAAACGATAAAATTAGTAACACCAGGTAATTCTCAAAAAATATAAGGAAAGCTAAACGCGTATGAATTAACATTAAGATTATACCCATAAGCACTTATTAATTCTAATGAGTCACTATTATTTCAGTCGATTCATTGCAGTAACATGTGAAAGGTGGCTTAAAGACAAATGTTTTCTTAGAACAAATTCAAGTGGTTAACGTCAGAGACGTAATAGATGCTTAAGCAGATATGGAATCTACCGATCATCAATATGAATTTGATATGAACATTGTTGCCAGATGTTTCACTTTCCGATGACGCGAGAATGTGAATGACCTGTCGGTGACCGAATGGGACGTGTGGAGCGATTGAACGAATGGTGCACAAGTAGGTAGCATCGAAGGCATCGCTGTCAACTTTCTTCTTTATTGACTAGAAAGAATTCGAATATAGAATGCGTGCGCTTTCGAGATTCTGAGAACCTTTGAAAGGTTTGATTGGAATATAATAGTTTGAAAAAAAATTATAACTAATATTTACATATTTACATATATACAAAAAACAGCCAAATTCATAAGGACTAACCACAGGTATAAATTTAGGGAATTTGTTCTTCCAGAATCACCATAATTTTATTATCTTACAATTATTCCAACTTATTAAAAGATACGTAATTAATTTTAGAATAAGTCTTGCTTTTCGAAATGAGATTCCGAGGTACTATAATGTTCTAAAATATGTACAAATCATTGATCATTTCTATTATAATTCACATGTTAACATTCTACATTGCTTTCGAAGCCTAACACAAATTAAAAGTATTCTTTAATTAATTATACTTTCGTTCAAATTAAATTCTGTGAAAGCCAATAATTTCAATGTCAAACCTAACGTAATGAAACATAAGTATGCATCGCTTTAAGAGATTTAGAGCTGTTTCTAGGCAATTTGGCAAGCGTCGCAAGGTGTGTGTAAATTCCATATAAAATCAAGTTTTCTTTAAAAATACCAATGACAACTTGAGACTTGATTAACATTAACTTATGCACGATATTTCTTTCGACCTTGACGAGTCATGAGTCGTAGTGACGGGACGTTTGATAGCGGGGACAGGCCGAGAGGTTAGAAAGGCTTGCGCAGTTAAAAAATCCTTTGTTGAAACTGCTTGTGCCTGGGAAGTTGTATCCTTTGTTAATTTAAGGATAGGCTTTGGAAACTCTTTGTAACTTGTAAATTTTTAAGCATTAATAAAGATTTTATGGCTTTGACCTTTGAACGATTAGGCATCTGTATTTTTAGTATCATAAGTTCTTATTATATTGTCAAGCCGAATGTCACACAAATAAATTTGTTTTTTTTTTCCATTAAATAAGTTGTATCTTTTTATGTATATAAATTTAATAAAAGAAGGGAACGGACCTTAGTCTAAACCCAATTACGGTAAAAATCCAATAAAAACCTAATCGCATTTGTGTTGGTAATAGATGTGTTGATGCAGCCGCCTTAATTGAAGCTCGGAGGTATTTATCAGGTTCATTATATAATAATAATATTTTTTTTTATAAAATGCTGTATATTTTTTTGCCAAAATATTGCCAAATTTGACAGACTTACCTAACTGCAAATAGGGACTTTTGATTCCCGCTTTTCATACCCTTGAATTGAATCGTTATTGTGAATTAACCTTCTACAACACTAAATTGTCAATGTCAAGATGTACATTATATTATACAAAGTCTGTTATTACTATTATTGTTACCCAAAAATATTTTTTTATAAAAAAAATCCTCCCACTTCCGTTCACCTGTCAAGTTTTTTATTTAATCATTCATATCCTATGCATCTGACGTATTAGAAAAAGTTGAGTACGAAATTGCTGTTCCTTTAGTTCAGGATACGATTGTCATTTAGTTGATTAATTGTTTTATGTATACCAAAAACGATTATCAGAATAACGGTTTTCCTTCTCGCTAATTAGTTAAAATTACACCAAAACCGACAACACAATTTTAACGATCAAGGTATCTGCATTATAAAACTGGGAGTTGTATAACCATTTCTTATTCGGAACCAAAACCTGAACTCGATTTTAGAGGTGAAAGTATCGAAGCAAGTGTTACGCGATCCGATGTCTCGATTGAGATAGGACACGCAATCGATTAAGTGGGTCCCCTCGAATCAATCAAAGGCGACGGAAATTTAAGAAACCTTGGAAATAGTGTTGTACAAAATATCGGATTCATTGATTTTTGGTACAATTTTATGAACATTTTACATTCATTGGATGTTTCGTGAAAACAGATGCAAGAAATCCTTATGGTTTGAATGTGGCGGAGCTTCTTACACAAAATTTAATTCGAAACGGATAATAAAAAAACCGCGATTATTAATCAGATTACAATTACAATTAAACATGTAACGCTTAAACTGAGATGTAAATATATGAGCATCTTAATAACAACTTAATA